>NW_010587470.1:205895-251133 GCF_000705375.1 Tinamus guttatus
GGAAGGAAGGAAGGAAGGAAGGAAGGAAGGAAGGAAGGAAGGAAGGAAGGAAGGAAGGAAGGAAGGAAGGAAGGAAGGAAGGAAAATATTTTGGGGTGGAGAGCCAAGTGTTTTTATATGATGTAGCTACCATGGAGAGGATTGAAGTGATGAGGCATTCTCTGAAATGCTCCAAGGACACCAATACTGCTAGTTTAGGAGCTGAGCGCATAACCAATAAATTTAATCTGCCACAGGTTGTTTGAAAACCTCAATCTTGAAGTGATTAAAAGAAAAAAAGAAAGGGAGGAGACTTCTCATTTAGTAATAATTATAGGGAGGAATCTGATTTTATATTAGCATCTGTCAGCCATGTCAAGAGAGAACAAATTCAAAAGGCAATAACTGACTTTTAAAGGAGAACTTGGGGCAAAACTTTCATAGTTTCTGCCCACAGCAGCACAATAGTTGTTCAAATGTTTTGTTCAATAGTAATAGAATTGTTCTTAAGGAAGAATATCAAAATGCTGGACAAAAATACTAAATATTCAAATAATCATATAAATATAATAGTATCAAACATATCAACAACAGTCCAGTAACTTACTTGGCTTGATGTTGACTCAGAAAAAAAAAATGACACGGGGTTTGTAAGGTTTTATCCTCAAAAGCTGCTTTTTTTATTTGTTTCTTTTTCAAATGGTCCAACAAAAGGTTATTTCTTTTCAGATTTTGAATCCAAAGGACAAGCTGTCTGCGGACAAACTGTGTTATGTAAAGAGTAGAGCTAAAAAGCAGGAGATCACTGTAAACAGATTATTCAATATATACAAAATATATTTGTAAACATTTAAAGAAAAAATCTCTGTAGTGCCTGTCCACAGTTGCATGTAACACACAAGATTATTAATTAGGAGTGTTTGGCACTTAAGAGACAGAATATCTCCAGAAAACTATTATTAAAATCAATTTTCTAAGAGAGATTCTGGAGAAATATAGTGATTGAAAAGACATGTATGTTTGTGTGTGAGAGTATGAGTGTGTGTGTGTGTGTGCATAGATATGGATAGTTATGTTAACATATTATATAAGGAGAATTGCAGGACACACAGAGCTGTGCAGGTGCTCCCTCACCAAATCCACAGCCTGATGGTTAAAGCAATTCTTAGGGAGATGTGAACATGAAGTCAGGGAAGACTGAGGCAGGAAAACAAAATCTCTCCCTCTTCTTCAGGGAAAATTAAAAAAATAGCAATAGTCTTTGTGGTGCCTCTGACAGAAATCTCTTGAGGATCCTTGACCATGAATATATGAAGATCCCACCTTGTAATCCTTAGTGCAGGTCTCTAACAGCAGCAGGAGGCCATTTACATCATTACAGTACTTTGTATCTCCTGTTGTAGATGGGTCTTTTAATTTGGGTCAAATCTTGAATTGCCAATGAAGGATAACGTCTTCCTATGCATTTCATAAGGAATCCAAGCTTGGGCTTGGATCCTACTTTGGAAGTTAATAATCTAAAATGAAAGCACCATAAGGATATCCTGTATTTGATCTGACATTGGATTTTTTTACAACCCCCAAGAGATGAACACATAGTTAAGGATTATTTTAAACAAAATCTACAGAAATTGAACCTTTGTTTTCCCTTCTTTTATCTAATAAATCATTAGATCATGAAGATAATGTTATAACAGAAAGCTTTTTTTTTAAAGTGAAGGTTAACCTTTAGCTTTACCTTTCACATAAATGTAGAAAAAAAAGTTACAATAAACAGGAGGTTAAAAAAAAAATCCAAGATTGAAAATACACAAATCATAAGGTATGAGTTGGAATAGAAGGAGACATGTTTCTTCATAGTAAAGAACTTATGACAAGAGACTATGTCCAATTAAATTAAAAAAAAAAAAGACATGCAGTTTAAAATTGCTCTGCTTAACACTTACCACCCCCTTCACAGCATATTGTTTAAGTAGGTTAAGACAGAATATTTCATTAAATATTTAATAGTAAATTCAATCAAGGAAAATTATTTCCCCCTCATTCAAAGTACAATAGTGCAGCAATCAAGCTTCTTTTGTTTCTCAATAATTACTGCATCAGCAGTCTCTAATTACATATAGAGCTGCTGAAAAATTATACAAGTAAAGAATGAGACACCTCCTTTGGTAAGTAGTTCCCCTTCATTTCTTCTAACAATTAAAATACCCATACACATTAACAAGATGGAGCATTTACTGATAAAACAGGTCTGCAGTAGCAAACGTTTGAAAAATTATTATATTTGTTTGTTTTATTTCGTGGGTGGAAGTAGATTTATTATTTTTCTCCTTTATGAATAAATGAGGAACACTCTTAAGTCATTTTTTTTTATGTTTGTTCTTCCTCAAAAGTGAGATTGATTACAATAGTCTAGGATATCTACCTTAAGATATTCCTAGAATTTTTTTTGTTCAACAGGGGAAACCTTTTCTAAAAGTTTATTTCACTCCAGTAAGTTACAGGATTATTTGGAGGACAAATTCAGTCAACTGCAGTACATAAATACAGGTGCAGTACCTGACACTTGGCAAAAGCACAAATGCCACGGAAAGAAATGCAGGCTGTTTTTTTTTTTTTTTTATGCTTCTGCTGACCAAATGGACCTGATTCTCATCCTGAGGCCGCAAAGTGCTAGTTTTACCTCATGCACCAACAGTGTTATCTTGTGCAGAAAATCCTGCCCACAGAGCAACATAAGGATTAAATATGAATCTAGCTACAAGTCAGACAATATATATATATAAAAAAAAAAGGCTCCAAGAATAACCAGAACACAGCAAACTATTTGAATGGGCATACCCCTTCCCTAAAAAGCAAGAACAACAACAAAAATTCTGTAAAAAGCTCTCCTTTCAAAAATGTTTACTGTTGTGGTGAATTTCCATTATAAGGTAATTTACTTGCTCTTCTCCTACTCGCTTTCCAGTTTCCTCCTTACATTACTTCTTCCAATTATGTTTTTTCAAAAAAATCTATATTTTAAGTTCCCAAAGAGCATACAGTGTCTTTATAGGGTTTTGAACCTAAGAGTGTAGATTAGCATTACTAGGTGCTCAAGTAAATAATCTTTTTGGAGGATTTGATCACTAGCATTGCTTAACAAAAAGTGACTCTTCAACAAAATCTGAAGCACAGAGGATGAAGATTTTGTCAGAGCTATTTTTAGGACAAGATTTGTGAAACATTTAAGAAAACTCTAATTTTTGAGAAGTCTTTGCCTTTTTGAGACACGGAAGGCAGAAGAAAAGACCAAACAAGCTTGTGGCTCGTAACCTTTTCCCAGTAGTAAAAGGAAAATAAGTACTGCTAAAATGCCTCTGCTAAAATTTGTGGTTGCAGTTTCTTTTGCTTTGGCTATAACTTTTCAGGATGCTGTAACTCCATAGTTAAGAGTCTAGTGAAAGCAACAATGAGAACAAAAGGAAACAAAGTTAGGAAATTCACAGACAATGTGAGGTAGTTTCAAATATTTTACTGCAATTACAGCACAAGGTGTCAGTGTTTGTGGAAGATGAAAAAAAAAAAAAAGGAAAATGCTTTTGTAAACAGAATGTGCTGACCCAGCCTAATGAGGTATCAAAGGACATCTCACAGGATTTGTTCACAGGGTTACTCAGCTAAGAGTTGAACACATTCAGCGAGAAAGACATTCAATAAAAAACATTGAATAAGAAAACTTTGATTGATTTTGCTGAAAATGAAATGTGGAATATCTAGTTGTCAGATAATGCTCTTCTTTTCATCCAGAGAATCCCAATTCTGTCTTTGAATAAAGATCTTAAGGTATCCACCAAGTCGCTATGAATTTCCATTTTAGGTTCTTAAACCTGCAGTGATGACCTGAAAGCCCTCACTTTGTGCTTAGTCTGAGTATTAAAAGCAGAATGGGATTTCTCAGTAACGGAAAGGTTCTCTGTACAGACAAACTCATTAGACTCTTTGAGGTTTTTTTTTTTCTTTTTTTTTTTTTCTTTTTGCTTGACAAAGTTAACTAAAAACTCTAATTTAATATGTATATTAGACACATACTTTTTTTGCCTTTTCATGGGAGTTTGAAATTCTGATGGTATTTTCATTAGGGATTTTTTGGATGAAGGAAGAGTAAGGAAAAGTAAACAAATATATTTTTATTATGTTTTCCCATTTCTGTTGAGATCTTATTAGAATATGTACTCCCTGAAATATATTGCAAAATTAGCCAATTCCATAGAACATTCTTAAAAACGTAACTCATTAAAAAATCAAAATATTAAATAACTGTGCCTCTACCATACTATTTACAAGGCTCCTACTTACGAAAAAATAAAACAAATATGTCAATAGAGACTACAAAGCATGTAGATAATAAATACATTTCTGGCAGTTACTAACAGTGTACACATTTCCCCTCTCTACAAGAGACAAAGAATTGAAATTAATTATGTGTGAATGCATCTACGCCCCTGTAGGAGCTCTGTTGACTTCAAGTACTGTCACAACCTAAGGAGCTCTGCCTGGGCAGAATTCATTCTCCAAGTCAGAGCTGGCATGTGTCCCACCATTGTAGCCTCATTGATTTAAGGGAAAACAAACGCAGCAAGATGACATTTCTAACAGTAGTCTCTGCCATTGGATCTGAGGTGACAAACAGCAAATTGCACATAATCTCCCAAAGCTAAGCAGAGCTTATAACACAAAACTGCGGGGTTATTTAATAAATAAGTAATGAGAATGCAAGTAAAGAAAGGATGAAAAGAGCATTTTCTTTCCAGGAGAAAACAAGAGTCACGCTTTGTCCTAGCCTGAAATTTCATTCAGCCAGCTCTGGCCTGAAAACTGATCTTGCAGCTCATAGTGAGAGAAGATTAAAGTCCAGTGAGTTTCTGTTGGGGAGTCCTTCTATCCCAGTTAAACCACAGCACAGTATTCCTGAATACTTTATCTCTCAGACCAAAGAACTAGGTGGGATATAAGACTAACTTTCTGTCCTGCCAAGGCACCGTTCCATTCCCAGTGCTGGGGCGCAAAGTATAGAAAAATACGTGGAAATCCCAACCGTAATTTAATGTGAAGAAAGTTTTCACTAGCATAAGAGTTATGCAATTAAATATGGACCACCCTCTTATATTGAAAAAAGTGCCACTTTGCATCAGGCTGGACATGCATGGAAAGGAGAATATCTTGGGGAGGTTGTTGGGCAAGGACGATCTTTTTATTCATTTACTATTTGATGCCTCAGATGAGATGGCACAATAACAGGAGACAGCAAGAAGAAATATCTTTGTTATCAAAATACCATCCCTTTTCCAGAGAGTTCAAATCAAAACTCTTCAGAGTCTTTATCTTCTCTTGGATGTAGGTGTACATGTAGGTTTGGGATGATCAAATCAAGTCTTAAGAGAGCAAAAACTGTCTAAGAGTAATATTCATGGCAGATATTTTCAAAACACAGTAAAATGTTGCCAGGAATTCATTTCCCTGTTATTTGTCAGAAACCTGAGTTTTTTACTCATTCAGGCTTTTTTTTTCTCCTGATTTTACAAGTCATAGAGAGATACTTGAGGGTACTTGAAATAGTGGAGAATGTATTTTTACATTAGTGATTCTTTATGTCTTTAAACAGTTAAACCAAGATTTTAAATAAATGAATAAAAGAAGAAAAATGTATATAAGTGCTAAACAAACAAGTGATGTGAACATTCCTCATATCCATAACTCTAGACATCAACAGAGTCATTGTTCTTAGTAGAATCTGAATGTTTTGTTTCTTCTGTGACATTTCTGTCCTAAATATGGGCCCTCTTCTATTGTGGAAGGAAATCACCCATGCAAGGTGCATGGAAGTATAAATTTCATGTGTTGTGGTACAAGAATCTCACATGGTATTTATTGTGGGATGATTCTGCCATGTGCCAACCAGCGCTGTCCCCCACAGTTCCTGGGCATGATTCAGGAGATCCAAACATCCCAGGAGATGTCCTTTACAGCAATTTTCATGCACTGTTTTTGCTGCATACTGTAGGATCACAGGCATAATGTGTTCTAGCCCACCTTACTACCTGGGAATCTTCCCAGGCATGTTTAACTTGCTAGCATACATATTTCTGGTAGAATAACACACTGTTTCTGACACAGTTGCATTTCAAGTTACTTCTGCACTATACACAGCTTTCAATCTCTTCAACATAAACTGCGTGATGCAACATACCTGCAATATACACTTCTATCTTTGCAAATTCACTCAAATCAACAATCTTGGGCAACTATGTATTCAAATAAGCATTTTTTTTCTTTCCTTTTTTTTTTCTTTCCCAATAAATCAAAGGATATGTATAAATAATAAAAAGATATTGCTGTGGCTAGTACAAAGAGAAACTATAAAATACCACTCTTGCCTGTGAATATCTTCAACCTCTAAAATGTCCAAAGGAGGGCACCAACACCTCCACCTTTCAAATTAAGAATTACTAGCAGAAATTCTGTCCATAATAAACAATAAATATTAAAAGTATTGTTTTCAGTTGGTGTCCACTCCAGTCTCTTGAATTCCATTTTCTGGACTAAACAGAAGTTCTCTATATTTTTCAATAAAATTTGAATAAGGTTTTAGAACCTTAAATACAATAGAAAAGAAAAATGAAACTTTATCAGCAAGTGGAGAAGCCTCCCTCTAGTGATTAAATGCCTTTATTCACTGCAAGGGTGAAGTAAAATACATTAAACTCTGGGAGGTCAGCATTGCAGTTCTGTTCATACCGACTCATTGAGCCTCAGGCAACACACTCTGTTGCTATAGACACTTTCAACCCTCTAAGTTTTTGTTTTGTTTAGTTAGTTAAACAGATGTGCATAGCTTGCAATCACAGATTTCCATTTATTACATTCTTTAATAGCTCTGCGAGAAGAATAATGGTTGGTCAGTCCCTCCCTAGGCAAATTAGATGATAAAAATTTCACTAGGTGAGGAAAGTCTTTCTTTTCTTAGTTATAGCTGAGTTACAAATCCCCCTTCTCTTTATTCCCCTTCTACTTTTCTCAAAACTATGTAAACTCCTGAGGAAAAAAAAAAAAAAAAAAAAAAAAAAAAAAGTTCCTTAGCTCCTTTAAAATATATCCCTATACTGTCTGATTTTGAAAAAAGAAAAATCAAAACATTTTTTTTTCTGAGCTGGGGATGTTAAATCTTATTAGTGTTCAAGTACTGTTAAAGCACAAAGAAGGTTTTCCTGCAGAAATGATTCAGTGCATGTTTTTCCTTCAGACAAGGCCCAGGCTTGTCAGTATTTGTTAGTAGTCCTCTTTGGGATACTGTGTATTTTTAGTATCATTCTACTATAAACCAGCACATATCTCTAAGGCATGTTTTTTGTCAGGATATTCTGATTATAGGAACCTAACTATTCCAGTGGTCATCCATCCCCTGGATGCAATATATCTACATTCTAGATGTCTGTTTTAAACCCAGCAGGACCACTCTCCCCTTATCTGAAAACCTTTGACACTTGAAATATATTTGTGAAGCTTCAAAGCATCAAAGTAAATGCAAAGTGAGTTAAAAAAAAAAAAAAGCAAGCTCAGAAATTTCTGCTTTGACATATACTAAGGACATCAAATATTCAAACAGCAAGGAAACAACATGAATCAACATCATGGCATCAAATGATAGCTTTATGTCATTTAACAGTAAAGTAGTTGCAATGCAGTGTCTCTATCAGTAGTAGCATCAGTGGATAAATATTGTGGTAAAGGAATGTGCTTCCTTAGAAATATATTTCTGTTCATTTAAATGTCAGTGTGTGACAATGTGTAACTCATCTCATCTCATCCTTAATTTTTTCACATATGTCAGTTAGATATGCAAGGAGAGTGTCTTAGATAAAGTCAGGAGAGTGTCTTAGGTAAATTGATAACTAATAACTCAAACAAATGAGATGATTGTGTAAACAGAGTAACAACAGACAAAGAGAACAGCCTTTTCACAGGTTTTCCTTCCTCACTGATCTCTGCTCTCCAGATATATCCGTTTATCATTTGTTTAACTGATCATTGAGTTGAGTCAGGAAGAGTCTTAGTCTTCTAGTCAGCCTGGATAGACAACACTTTGTTATTTGTTTTGCAAGCAGCACAACCCAAAATGGAATAATAACTTTTTTTTTTTAAGCATGTCATCATTGTTTAGATTATAACCCAAAGCTTTTATTTTCTGCATTTTTCTGTATTTTCTTTTCTTTTTTTCTTTCCAAATCTTTTGCCACATTCCTTAGAAAGATGTCCTCATTAGGAATATCTATGTGCTTTCTCTTTCCTGCATGTAATTTTCTCTTGCCTTTCCTGATATTTTTTCTCATTCGAGGATGAGTCTCCCAATTTATCAAGGGTGTTTTTAATTACAACATTAAATGTTTACAATTTTTCCAACACTGATTGAATTGTGGAATCATAAAACAATTTAGGTAGGAAAATACCTTTGGTCCAGCTTTCTGCTCAGTCAAGGCCACATGCAAAGTTATATCAAGTTTATCAGGGTCATAGGTATTCAAGTTTTGAATAAATCCAAGGACAGAGATTCCACAACCTTGGTGACAATGTGTTCCGGTGTTTGACTACCTGCATTAAAAACAAAACAAAACAAAAACCATTTCACATTTAATCAGCATTTTCTTTAATTGTGCATCTCTGAGAACTATCTGAACATATCTAAATATAAGTACCAGGCCATTATCTAATTTATTAATGAATATAACCAGTGGGATAGATCATCTGGGACCTCTTAAAATATTCTTTCAGTTTTATACTATACGTCTGATAGACACTCAGGAAGGTTGTTTTTTTTAACTAGTCATGTATTTATTACATTTGTCTTCTGGAGGCCGCTTGGACATGCCCCATTATTTGTGCATCCTCAAGTATAATATCTCAGGTGTTATCAAATAGCCTAGGGTTTTAATCTCTTCTGGGTTTGAGAGCATATATAATCAAACTTAATTGAATACACTTAATTTATCTAATCATTCTCTAATTGGTTCTTTCCTTATTCACAGTCTTATAAATGTGCTAAGTATCAGGCCATAATTTTATTTATTTGTTTATTTATGAGACCGAAATATAGGAAGTTGTGAATATGTCTTCTCTGTTAAATGTCTTATTTGCTTTCCTTCACAGTTACATGACGGAAATATCCTACTTTTATTTTTTCTACTTACTCTTTTTTTTATCTAGACTCCATTTTTCATTTTATACGTTTTTATTTTATTCTTATCTGGGCTTTTATTTCTTTATACTTGTTTTGGTTGTGAGCCTTTTCTTCTGCTTTTTGTAAAATGTCTTCATGCTTTGAGATATTTGGAAATCTTTGAGACAGACATTAGCTTTTCTGTCTCTTTTATCCATCTGAATATATTGGTCTCATGCCTTTACTTCCTTCTATTAAACATGCAGAATCACCTTTTGCTCCTCAAACTCTCTTCCCAGAAGAGCATTTCTATGGGAGCATGCTGAAGTCTGCTGCTTCCTTGTGCTTTTTTCATTTCTTCCTTTCATTAGGGTCACAAATACTGTAGTTTCATGGCCACTTTTCCATTCTCAGAAATTCTTTAAGATTTTGATATTGAATAAATTTAATGTTGGAATTTAGGCTGTTAAAATCAGATAGAAGAATGTTACCACGCTGAGAGCATGCCCTCATGTTTGGCCACAATATTCAATTCCATTACTGGGTCAGGTAAATTGTCCCAGCAATGCTGTTAGATACGCACCTCTTCCCTCATCTTCAGCTGACAAACAGATTGATGTTTGAGTTAATACTGTCAGAGATGCTTCTTTTATTGGAGTATGCACTGTATAATCCAGGGAACTGAAGCAGGTATTCTGAATGGAACATTCACCTGGAAAATTATGCAGTTAGTTGCATGTCTCTGAAGAGTTCAGAGAGATGGAAAGAACATTGGGAAGAAGAGGAGAAAAATGTTTCACTCTCCAAATTTAGTTTTCCGTTTTCTGATTGCTGAAGTGCTTTACTGCCAGATCTGACATTAATCAAGCTAGCATATCTATCTGTGCATTGCTCACATTATCATGGTATATTGCATCAACTGCCATGATGGTATGAAAGAGATGCAAATGTACAAAGTTTATGCACATTTATTTGCCACTTGTAAAGTACACAATTGGCCTAGATCCAATATGGGTCATGACAATATTAACTTTTGCTGATATCAGATGCAAGAATAAATACTTTACAGGGTTACGTTGCACAGACCTGAATTTCCACTACTTTTGACCTTATCATTGTTAATAATCCTATAAAGGAAAGCTAGTTGTCAAAAGGTGAAGCAATAGCTTCTTCTCCCTTACTTAGATTGGCAAATATAAGTGACAGCATGAATGACTGGCAGTGCAGATTCAGTCACATAATGGGGCTTTTCTACAGGCATTTATTTAAAATTTCTAACTCAGTGTTGAATGATTAAATGGAGTCTGCAAAAACTTCACTTTAGAAATCATTATTTAGATACCATTTTACTATATACAGACAGTTGAAAAGACAAAGTCTTTTTTTTCCTCTGATCAAGTAACAAGAAAGAGTACTAAAGGGGGTAGGTTTTTTTTTTTTTTCAGTTGTTTGTTTATTTTGTCCCTATTGACCACAATGGCAATCTTGCTAAGAGAATCTCAGTAAAAGTAAATCAAGTGCTCTTATTAAAAGTTACTCCTAAGGCTTTAATTTTTAAAAAATCATGCTTATACAATCGTTCAGTTTGCCACTTTTGACCTGTCACATTCTCTATTTCACTACACTTTCTAATATCAACAACCGAGACAGAAGCTAAATAACTGTAACTGCATCTGCTCTAAAATCCAGGTTGTTGTTTGACATTTGTTTTCTTACAGGAAGTATCTTTTCCAGCCCTAAGATTCCCAAAGACCCTTGGGAGAAACCTGCACTATTTGCTTCCATCTATGCAAATGTGTTGTTACGTTTATGCCTTAAAACCAAGGTAATCCATCCTCCCTAATTATCGGAATGAGAAATATCAAATGCAGAGGTCATATACCCCACCCGAGACAGATTTTTCTGATTTAAAACAACTGGTACAAATTTAGCTTGATGACTGATAATATATTTTCAAGATAGCACTTTATCAAAGCATGACAGCAGCTGTGAAATCTCAGTTTCTCCTCTCTCCTCTATGACACCTTGATAAGGCAATTACAGCATAATTACCTTAACAAGTGGCATTACAGGAAATTATTGTCATTCTCCTGTTAAAATAACACATAATCATCAGCAAGTGTATTCTAGAATCCCCAATCAGCATCTAATTAACTGGAGCTATCTCAGAAAAGAGAGTGTAATAGGTGAGCAATAATTGACATGTTACTAGAAAAGGAAAAAATATATTGATTGATAGATAAATAGATTACGTATATACTTCTGCATACACTTATATACCTAATGTGCACTTGTATTTCATTGGGGGCTAAACTGGATGTCTACCTAATCATTACCAAAATATCCCTCTTTGTTGGTTATTTGTTATTATTTTGCATATAGAAAGAAAACCCTGGAGAAGGCTATGTAGGAATGACCAGGTAAAAAGAGAGATTGTGTGACAAATATGCACTTATAAAAACATGTCTTATTCATTTTTGAGTGGCTATTCTTATGAACCTAGCTTACATTTATGAGACTTTCCTCCAATTTCCTGCGTTATCATCTAGATTCCTTCAAGGTAAATAGCACTCTGCAATTTGTAGTATTATATTTTGTATAATTCCAGTTTCACTGGAATTCACACAGTTTCCAGTTTCATGCTATCTTCAGAAAAATGATCAGGTTAAAGAACCCATCTGCCTCCTTTTACCTCTATGAGACATCTTGTCATGGTAAAAAACCCGAACAACAAAAACCCCTCACAAACTCCAAAACCAAACATCAAACTATTATGGTCAGTGTGATGTTACAAATATACCTTCTCTAAAAGTCAGTCAAGTGGCTTAGACTGAGCATGTGTGCATAATCATTAATTAATTTTCATATCTTTAATCAAGAAAAAGAAACTACAGGAGCCACAGCACAGACTTGCAAGACACTGAATTATGAATTATACAGATCATGGCATCATGAATTTGTTTATATGGTTGCATGACTTTCATGTTTATGTATATTTCCGTTATATACACCCACACATACACACAAAAAAAAAAGTAAACAACTGTCTTCTTATGTGCCCAAAGGTCTGTTTCTTGCCCTGTTGTGAATCTTCTCAGTCCCTCTCTGCATATCTTGCTTCCTAACCTCAAGAGATCCATAATGTACTGCAGTGCTCACTGGGCAATTAAACCTACAAAGTTGGGTCTTGTATAAAAATCTACTGGAGAAGGAGGTGCTGCAATTTCTTTCACCCAATATCCTAGTAATGAAGCATTTACCCAGGTTAGGTAAGAGTTATCACAGTTAATACCAGACAATAGGACTGTGGTGAGGACTTTTAAACTCTGCCGTTGCAATTTATCAATTTTGACTTTAGATATATGAGTACTGCTTGTATTGAAGCAGTCTAGATCTAAAGACATCAATAGTCCCAGGTGATCATTGTATGCTACGGACTCTACGTGGAGCTCCTCAGTTTTCTTCTATTTCATAGAAATTTTTCTTCTCTATTAGTAGGCTTTTTTTTTTTTAATGAATCATATTCTACAGTACTTACCATTTCACATCGGTATCTAGGTATCTAGGTGGGGTCCTGACACAGAAGTTTTTAAGTGTTAGAGGTTAGGATTATCTCACTTGCATTTAGCTGTTAGTGAATCTAGACATTTAATTAAAGTCAATAATGAAGATTTGCTGTTAGGTCACTGGAGATCAATGGGCACCTCCCTGAGATGGGAGGAACAGTTAAATGGTTAAAATTAGGTAGGAACAGGTGAGTCCTAGCATAAATAATTTTTAGGCCTATTATTTTAGGCTTATAAACAGAAAGAGGTACTCTCTCAGGTGAGAAAGTGAGATCTAGATGATGGGATAAATGTTTCTATATATAAGCATTTATTTTGGGCCCCTTGAACTATTATGGCTGACTGGGAGAAAGGCCTTTCATGGCACTGTCTGAATATTTCTCTAAACATGGACTAAACTGTTTTCAAAAGCACCAAGCAAAACTGTATTTTACCTACCAAAAATTATCTCCCCTCCCCTCGCCTCACCTCCCCTCACCTCACCTCGCCTCGTCGGCATAATTTCAAAAAAAAAAACTAATTTTTGAGAATTTGTCTTTAAAACTCAGCAGTGGGTAGAAATATTTTAAATATTCCTCACATTACAACTCAAATAATTTTTGTTCTTATAATACTTGTTTAATTATCAGTTTGGAAAGAAATGGATTAGACCTATGTTTTCAAGGTGTACTGAGAGCCTTTTCCAAATTGGTGAGTCAAGACTTCTTGTAAATCTAAACATACTGGTATTACTTCTCAATTTGCTCTGTGAAGAGATTTTTTCTAATGGGGATTGTCTGTTTCTGTGTTCTTGTCAAAATAAACATCAAAGTGTAAAAGGACAAACTGTCATGTTTAGAATAAAGAATACAACTATCCATGTGTATGCAGTAAGCTGCATGAACAAAGGTGCAGCTGGTGAGAGAAATTATGCAAATTTGATGGTGCCTTTGGAAGTTCCATATGAAAATCTATTAAATAGTTTCCAAGGTCATAGCTTTCTATGTACAGAGGGAATGATACCAATACAAAAAAGAACATCAGCTGTTGCAAAACGCCCTTTATTTATGATAAATGTCCCTTTAAATAAAAGCTGCAAAGACTGATTGCTGGTTAGGAGCCTTTCATAATTTCAGTTTGAATAATTTTCTGTTATATTTTTAGTTAATTTCAGAGCCTGAATTTTTTTGCTTTCTTCCAAAATGTCCAGTCCACCCATCTCTCCTATTAAGACTATTAAACACTCTTAGAATGAAGTCTAGAAATTCTCCCACCTTGAAAAGTCCTCAATTTAGAGTTTTGCTAAATTTAACAAAAGCCGACTTTCTTTTCTGTCTACCTAGCAAACCTCCTCAGCATCATAAAAGCACATATGTGTAAGATATAGGTCTTCAAATTTAAATATCTGAATAAAATGAGATCAATCTTTTGTACTTCTTGGGGGATTTGTTATTTTGTTTTAAAATATGCACAGCTTTTACAACTTGAGTATAGAGAAAGAAAACACAGACGAATGAAAAAAGAAGAAAATTAGGGCTGCAGTAAAGGTTGAGATTTAGGGTACATGGAATAGGAGGAAGAAATGTCTTAAAGCAGTTAAGTAGACTTGGGTGTTCATATTAATGAAATATTAAGGCTCAGTGATTACCCATCAAGGTTCTTTTACTGGCAAACCCTGAAGGATCAACTGAATGAAAGAATGCCAAATGAAGTATGCTGTAAAAAATAGTAATGATAATAATAATAGAAATAAATTTAAAAGTTTGTTAAACTTTAGAGAAAAAAAGAAAATCTGCAAATGAAGGACTAAAGAAGAACCTTTTTCAAACTTAATTTGATGACTCCCTTTAATACCAAGTTTGTTGTGAATGAGTCATGGACCCTCAAGTCAATTAAATCTATTTGCTGGGATGAGCAATCCGCAACAGACACCTACTGAAAAGCTATTTTCATTCCATGGATAGCACTGGCGATGTAATTATGGCCAATTCCAAACACATAGCCAGTTTCTTTACAGTTTACAGTCACTTTTTCAGAGGTAAATATCACTGGTGTTATTACTTTTATTTTAGAGGAATAAACTAAATAAAATATCCATTGAGTAAAACAGCCAAAAAACAGGCATATAGGAGTCTGCAATATGCCTTATACCTATAGTATATCCCTTTAATGGAAAAATTCTATTGAGATAGGTAAAGCTGAAGCCAATTTAATTAGAATTAATTAAAATTTCACAGACTTTTGCAAAAAGAACCTTCAAGCTGTTTTGTATTATACATGTGTCACTAATTGAGGTTATTGTATTTTTAGCATTTACAATTACTTTTTTTCTGGGACAAAATTGTTTCATAAATTTATCAAATTAAATTTCTATTTTTAGACTATGTTGATTAAAATGAGAATAAGAGAGTCTAAGATACATGTTCATCTGATACCAGACAGTATGTGTCTACTAAACATAAACTATATTTCTTTATGCAACTGTATACCTAGTTCATAGGGCATAAGAATATGATAAGAAGTGAGATAAAGGAAAATGACTATTAAAAGTTGATCTCTCTTTAATGAAGATTTAGTCTTTGACAACGAATAAATAACAATACAGAAAAAAAATAGAAGGCTTTCTACATGGAAATTTCTGTTCTAATGTCAAGGAGAGTTTTCAGTTGACTGAATAGCATCAATTTTTTTCTTCCACAGTATAGAACTTGCAGGGATGTGTACACCAATTTAAGAAGAATGTCGTCTAAAAACTTCTGTAAAATCACCAATTTTTCCATGTTATTATCAGGCAAAATATTAATTCCATATGACATACTTTAAAGAGTAGCACATCTTAATATGTGATTTATCATCATTTGATCTATGTTTTTCATACTGCTTCCATAACATATGCAATAAAAAACCTTTTGAAAAAACTTATGAATCATAACAGAACTGTATTAGCCTATTATGATCTGTGGTGAGCCAATATTTTCCATATAATTACATACACTTCTGATAATAACATAGGAACCAATAAAAATATGATTGTGTAGGTGTGCTGACTGCAACAGGTCACACTAAAGATTATATTAGAAAAAGTCCCCACATAGGTGTTTATTTCATTTGATTTCATTTTCATGTCTCTTACATTTAAAAGAGAATTAATTATATAGTACTGAAAAGCAGCTCTAACAACAGTAAGAAAGGAATAACTAACTCAGAGTCTGCTACATGCTACCAACACCAATATACAGTTTGGGGTCTTATATTTAAAATGGTATAGCTTAACATTTTCCTAGATTTTCACTTGTGCAACTGAGAAATTATCCTGGAAAACTGGGTTACTCTATTTGTATATTCTCCTTCCGATTAATAGATGGGATGTAACTCAGCAAAACACATAAGCACATGCCTGAAGTCAGGGAGGTGGAAAGTTCATTCCATTCAAAGGATTTACTGCTAAGAAAAAAAAAGCCTGAGGTTATGCTAAAATAAATCACTTGGATAAAGTTGTCTTTTATTTCAATCAGCTACCCAAGCACATCCTTAGGAATAGTACCACATGTTAGAGAAAGATTTTAGGTGGAAGGGACTTCTGCAGACCACCTAGCACAAAGGCCCAGCTCAGAGCTGGACCATCTTCCATGTTAGATGAGATTTCTCAGGGCTGTGGTGTTCTCTGGTGTTGACGTTTTGGCAACAGTGGACTGATGTCACATTCCTGTAGTCCTTCCCTCTGAGAGCGAAGAAAGACCAGGTCCCCCAGCCTCTCCTCGGGCAATGTGTGCCTCATGCCAGCCACCTCCTATGCTCTGGGGTTTTCTGCTGTTCCTCAAGTAACTCCTGAGCTCCTCTGTAGACAGAAAAGGAGCACAGAGGAACAGGACCCAAATAATGCTCTGCCCCAGCAAATGCCAGGGCTATCACTTGTTATGGGATGTTCATGGGAGCAACCAAACAAGGAGAATTGAGGGATCTAGGTGATCTGGGAAGAGAAAACATGGGGAAACAGAGGAATAAAAGGATAAATAGGCCAGTTGTCTATAAAGAGTTGGTTGGTCCATCCATTTGCCTAGTCACCCTACTCCTACCCTATCTTCTCATTAAACTCCTTTCTAGTATTTTTTTCTGTGTGGAGATCTGTGTGCCAGCTGCTTGGGTGATACCATGGGCCAGAGGGCCTGTGAGTCTGCTGTGCAGCCAGTGGATCAAGTGTGTGTGCCGATGTTAACATGCAGTCACTAGCCAATATCCAGCCAGACTATCTGGTTAAGCAGTCTGGGAGCCTGTTTGGTATATGTGGCTCTAAGAGCAAGATCATAGGGCAGCTGGCTGTCAGAGGAACCAAGAGGATCTATAACATGGAGTGAGACCTGTCTGTATGTGTGCACATGCATCTGTGCAGGAAGCAACAGCAGTGAGCATCTCCAGGGCAGCTACTACATGGATGAGGTGTCTAAGACCAGCTCCTGGAAGCATCCACATTGTACCTGTGTCCATTTTTCCCTCTAACTGACCTTCATCCTCGTCAGCCAGAGTGGGCCAGGACGAGGGCATTGGTGCTATCTGCCTTTGTCTGAGTTGTTCTGTCTGCATTAACGACCACGTGTACATGTGTTGTGGACATGTTTGTGAGTGTGTCTACTGGGAATAGAATGTTCAGCCTTATGTGGGCTGGCCCAGTGGCCACAGAGCCATGGCATCCTTGCATCTGTCAGGCAGCCAAAATCAGCATCTCTTGGGTGCCAGGAACCCAAAACTGCAGAGGAAGACTCACAAGTGCTTCAAAGAGGGGAATATTCATTTCTCTTGACCTACCGGATGCTTTTACTGTAGTGGCACCCAAGACACAGACACCCTTGTGACCACCAAGAACTCCCCACAGAGTCACCTCCAAGGCCAGGGCCCTGTACTGGACGTCCCTGGATACAACTATGTTTAGCTCTGTCCAACATCACAAGGTTTCTTTTGGTTAATGCTTAAGGCTTACTCAGGCACCTGAACAGCAGGAGTGCACCAGCTCCTTCCCCTCAGGCTGGAGACCACACTCCCTCATTGAGTGTCTGGATCCTCTGATCTCTTTCATCACCTTTTCCATGGAAATGGAACATTGAATCAGACGGATTTTAGTTACATTGCAGATGTGTCTGTTAGGACGAGGGCCATTCTCTTTTGGAAGGTTTTTATCTCCACTGTGTCTATATAGATATACACATATGCAATCAGGATCCAGTTACAGGTGATTTCTGTCTCTGGCGACCTCCCACGAACATGAAGAGTAAATGGTATTTTCCTGAAGCAACAAGAGGTTTTGCTAGCATCCTGTCTGAAACAATGTGAGCAACAAACATGTGATACACCCACACAGTTTGATGCAGTTTCCTCTTGTTCTCTTCCTCATAGGTTTGCTTCTGTTGTTCAGTGCTTTTTGGATACTTTCAAAGGAAAAACAGGACATGAAATGGAGCACTAGAAGCTAGTAACCAGGATTTATTTAGAAGAAAATAAATACTACACACCAATATAGACAGAAAGAAATCTTTACTGAATATTTCTCAGTTTTCATTTCTCATTGTTATGATACCAGATATCTTTCTTCCTAGTGATGCAGGAGAGGCTTCTTATTCCTAAAGATGATTTAAATTATTTTAGGACTTGAGCCATACGGTATCATTTTTTTTTTCTATTATAGTGAGGTAAAGGAAATACATAATAATAATAATAATGAGAAATGAAATAAATCACTTGGATTTTTATCAATGGAAACATTTCCTTCTCTTTTCTCCTAATGGTATATACATTTAAAATGGGGAAGCAGGATTTCCTATTTCTGTTTGTACCCAACGCATGGATAAACATGGTATTAGTTTTTCTTGAGTGCATCAATGACTATCACCTTAAATACAAATAGAAGAATTTAAAAGAGTTGACACATATATATAACATATATGAGCTCACAATAGAATTCTCTCAAAAAAAATCTTTTATATTGCCATTTTTATGGTAATATAAAAATAATCTTAAAACCTTCATTAGTGGCATTAACTGGAACCTATTTGAAAAGACTGAATAAATGCCCTCATTTTGTTATCTTATTGCAATTTTGTAGTGGTAAAGCAAAAATACTTTGTATATTTCAATTTGTCTGTTGTCACTGTAGGACAAATGATCAAAAATAGCATCCTCAAGTTCTTGTTTTAACACTCCCAAACATGCCCATTAAAATAAGGACTAAAATACTTGGTTTGAAAGCTCTGAATGAGATTCAAGCATTGTATATGCTACGCAATCATCAAAGTAGCATTTTAATAACTAAAAAAATCCATTGACTATAAAGAATTGATTAAAAATGAGGCCTCACTCCAGCTCTCCAGCTCACCTTTCGATGACTGTCTCTCTGAAAAAAAAAAAAAGAAAGAAAAAAAAAAAGAATTCTAGCTGCAAGAGAGCAGGGCATTGTATAGTCTTAACTGCTGTTTATGTCAAGATAAACTGGAAAGGCAGAAAGGATAATGAAAAAAGACATCTCTGCAGAGCCAGAACATGGTGAACAGGATAAAGGTATGCTCACTGCACAAGGCAGTGAATACTTAATCAGGGGCCTTCTGTATCCTGCAGTCCATCTCTAGAAAAATGTATGTTATTTGTATCATTCAGTAACATTAGTAGTATTTTTCTCAAAAATTTTTGCAGAGTCTCTAATACTTTAACCATGGCATCAAGGTGAATTATGAACCAGGTGAATTGCTCTCATCTAGCTAGTTCTTTCCTCGGCTTTTAACATATATTTTACATTTCAAAATTAATATATATCAATCCGTGGGTTCCTCCTGCCACCAGCTTTCATCCCCAGTACAGTAAAGCCTATATGTGTGTGTGTGTGTGTATATATATATATATATGTCATCACTCTGATGTATAGTTCTGGCTGAAATAGACTTCATGGAAATACAAGTTAAAAGTGGAGACCATGCCGAAGGATTTTCACTGAATCAAATAAAAATGCTCACTGCTTTGACAGACTATATATATGTCATGTGTAGATTTGTGGCCCTGTTTAAGGAACTTCTTTTCTTTTTACACCTTAAGTCCGGATGGGCCAATCTGTTGGCTTTAACATCTTTGTGAAAACAACAGCAGTTATCCTTGGGTCTTTTATTCAACCTGTAAATGCTATTATCTTAAATTTTCACCTCAGCATTTCATTTTCAGCCTAATATGAACATTAACTGAACTCCTCCTTTCAGATAGTTGCAGCATTACTCACATCTGATGATAGACAAAGATCCTTTTCTTAGGTTCTCTCAGGCAAAAATAGCTACAGCTACAATGTCTGCGCCTATGTATCTCATAAAGAAAATCAGACATGTGCATGAACAGATTACAGATACTGTATATAAATTAAAAATAATAATATAAAAATAATTACAGATATTGTATATAAAGAAAAAGTCTTCCTGTTGAACATCTTATCCATAAGCATTATCTTTTCAAACTAATAGAAGTTTGGTCTATGACCGAAGGTTGTAACCCTTCTTTTTCACTCATGACCAGATTGTCTTTTATGTGCATTTTCCCTTGATATTTCATGGCTATGACAAAGTTTTGTTTAATATTATGGTTGCAAGATCAGAGCTCAAATCTCTAGGACAAATTTTCTTATATATTGGAGTCCATAGAGATGAAATGAAAAAGCATTTTTAAGGTCCAGATTATACTCCAGGAAGCTTTTATTTCTGTTATCGAGCAAAGCAAGAGGTGCAGGCATTTAGTATCTTGGATGAGCAGTTTTAAAAAAAAGGGGTTGGTAATATAGATTCCCATTTTTACAATTAAATTTTGTAAAAGTAGATTTAGATATTCAACAACAAATTATTTTTATGCATGCTTTATTAATTACTGAAAGCTTATATAAAGGGAGAATACTTTGGTCAGTACAAAATCTAGGTGTAATGTTAAAGTGGAGGCCCTAGTACGACTGATATTTATGTCAAGTAGGACACAAAATCTTCACCTGAGACAGTGATACATAATGCCTGCCACTGTGCAATACATATTTAGAGCCAATGAATAATGGTGAGTAGTAGTAAGAGACTGAATTGTTTTCCACATATTTTGATTTCTCTCCATATATAGGACCAGGAGAGACTATCCTGGCTATGTGAAATGAATTTAACCCTAAATTTACAGAGCTTATGAAATTTATTTTTCAATGTTCAGAACAAATTATGAGCACTTTCTGAAAGTCAGCATTCTTAGTCAAAGCACCATATTAACTGAAACTATAAATAGGTAATGATAATTAGCAATTATCATCTGTAAAGAATTGTCTGGAGTATTCACATTGCAGAGTGGTATTTCTCTTGATTGCAAACTGATAGAAAAAATTAAGGGTTTTTGTTGTTGTTGTTACATTTTTTTCCCACTGTAATAACAGGATTAGATGAGATCTTAAACAACCAAAGCCAGACTTTGCAGTTTCTATGAAAGTCAAAGGCTTCTAAGAATGCTTAAAATCTGCTTAAAAACGGCAACCCCTCTTTCTTTTTTGTAGAAGCTGAATTTCTCTATATTTTGTTATAATGATCAAACTGTTTTTATTGCACAAAACAATAAATATTTCTTTACAAAATTGAAGTTACTGCTGAGTCATATTTTTAGTTTAGTTTTTTTTTTTTTTGAGTTTATAAAAAAATTCCAATTGATATCTGCACTTGGTATAGGCCCCTAGATTTTTGGTATGTTTTGTATAAATGTACAAGCAAAACTCTTACCTTCTCTTTCACCTTGGCTGTACAAAAGGCACGACCTTTTGTATAGTTGCATCTTTTATTTTCTCCAAATCGCACTGAGTTATGCCTTAGGTAATTTTTGTTTACTGGTTCATTTCTAACAAGCACTCCAGACAAAAGATAATTAAAGAGAATTTTCAGAATAAGAATCAGGAGAGTTATGAGCCAAATGGAAGGTATGTAAAGATGATATGGCATTAGATAAAATGAGAAGTAGACATTCAGCACATAAAGGTTGGCATCGTTGACAAATCAAAAAATAGATAGTTACATATTGTTTACTTGCCCACCAGAGATGCACTTTTTTTGAATCAGTAGAGACATGTCCGTCTCAGCAACTCACTTTTATTAATGCTGTGACTTCAGCTTGCAGATTAGGTTACCTCACTTTAGATGTTTATGTGTCGATGTCTGCACTTCTGCTGGGGATGCTGATTAGTCAGCAGTATCTAGAGGTGCACTCAACAGCCGGAATGGCTCATTAGACACCATAGAATCCATGGATTGCATTGACCAAATCTCCAGTAAGTGCATTTGGATTCTGGGCAACTCTCACTTATAGAGTCCTAAAACCATATGTGTTAAGGGAAAGGAATCATACATATGAGATCCAGAACACAATTCTTTTCATCCTAAAGAAATATCAAAATAGGTCTACTAAGCCATGCTCTGAAGCTTGATTTTCTCTTTTGACAATGGAGGAAGTCTAGGTGATGATTAACTCAGATGACTACGGCTGTGAGACAAATTCTACCTAACTGATTAGCCTAAAGAGAGATTTTAAAATCCATTATTCATCTTCAGCATCTAACTTCCATCTTAATATGAGTGGGGGCTGATCAAGTTCTGATTCATACACCCTGCAGAAGTTGAAATTGTTCAGAAAAAGTCTACTTTTGGTCTCCAGGGTAACAGCAGTTTCCCAAAATGGTTATGTGACATTCTTAACAAGTCTATCAAACCACTAGTCATGTTTCTTATTATGTACAGTATGCTTCTACAGAGAGAAGGAAATAATAAAAAAAAAGCAATCTGGAAAAAAAAAGTCTCCTTTTAAGTAGATTCTATAATACAAATCTCAGTTCTTAAATTTTTACACTGCTACACTTAGCTTTGTAGCTATTGATCTGTTTAAAACTACATGTAATGTTTTTATAAGTGAGAATATTATCACCAAATATAAAACTGTGACACAACGCTTCCCTCCCACTTCTGTCCCATTTTAATTTTCTCATATATTATATATTGGATTATAGTGAAGTAATTCCCATGATGCACTGGCAGGATTCATCTTTGTGGTCATATCATAGGAGATATGCTCTAGAGATGGAAGACTGTCCATTTAAAAACGAAGCAGAGCTGCAGCTCAACATAACCCTGGTAGCTTTATAGAACAGTGATGGGGATTAATACAACCTGAATTCAGCTCAGTCATCTCTGAAAGAATACATTTGGTTTATGTTCTCCCATGGAAATTGTTTAGTAGTAGGGACAGGTGCATACAGACCCACACATGTATATGCGTGCACACACACACACACACATGCACCATCCAACAGTGGAAAGAGGTAACCAGCCATTGTACAGTTACAATGAATAATAATGCAGCACACAGAAGTCAGTCAGCTGTAGTTTAATGTCAATATTATTAAGACCATTGAGGTTTAATTGCATGTACTCTTTAAAAACATGAATTAAAGCATATTATAGTTGCTTTTCTACCACAAAGTGGTGTTTGCATTGCATGTTAGTTCTGTTAAGCACATGGGATTTCATTCATCAAAAAGTTGTGTTGCTCATTTTTTATTTTCTCATTTTAATTTCTTAAAATTTTACAATACCATGATTAATAATAATATGGAAAAGCAAATGTAAATATATCTATCAAATACGTACACTAAAGTACATCTGGTCACAAATAGCAAAAGACAGGTATTTAATTCTAAACTTCAAATACAAGACTGACAAAAAGGAAAAAAAAAAGAGCTTCCACAAAGCCATATAGCAGCTGACATGATGAGGAAAGGACTTGCATCATGTAGAAACATGTGGATGTCCCATTGTCACAACATATGGATGAAAATCAAAATAACAGACAGATCCACAACTAGAGCTACTGAACATGTATTTGCCATTACATGCAATCTCTGTAAGGATAAAAGTCACAAAATTATGTCCTTTTTGCAAGAAGAATGATACTTGCAATTTGTAGAATTCCTCTCATCTACTGCAAATCTACTGAAAACAGTGGAATTGTGCCCACTTTTAACTTGTCTCTTTATATTAACTATGAGTTAATTAGTGTACTCTGCTTTTTAATAAATTGAATTGCATCATGTTATAAAATACTTAAGAGTTTCTGCAATGCTTATTTATATTCAGAGAAAGCATCATGTTTATTTAATTTCCAATCGCTGAAGAAAAAAAAAAACTTGTTGGAGAAACTCTCTGTCATACTATTACATTATTTTAAATTATTCAAAAGCTACCACAGATTTTTTGTACAGTTCATTCATTTTCAAAGTCTGCAGGTTAGAAGGGAGCAAATTTCTATAATCATGAGTGTAACATTATTAGAATTTTTTACTTTTGCTGATTTCAGCATATTTGAAGCCACACAACACAGCCTTAAGCAAAATATATACAATCTAATAGAAAAAGAACAAACTATTATTTTTCCAACAATAAATTTTCTATTCCAGTAACTAGAGCTCAAATGATAAATGTTAACGCATATTTGTCTTTGTATCTTTAGCAAATAGTCAGAATTAACAATTTATGTGTTACTCAGGATTCATCTAAGGAATTTCTCAGTTTGAAATATGAATTAATAAATTCACACAACAATGAAGTAATTATTTCACAGGTAATAATATTATGCTTCTTATACTTATTTTAATTTACGTATCAACACTGTATTTCGAACTACAGCACATCAGCCACTTATGTAACTGCTTTAAGCAGCTTCAGAAAGCTCATTACCACATATACCAGAACCAATGTGTTTTTAGGGTACATATACCACTGTGGATCCTGGAAAAAATAAGTCTAAAACAGAAGATCTCATCTTGTTTGCTTTCTTCTCAGTGTGAATATATACAGAGATAATGTCTGATAGGCAGAAGGTATTCTAATCCCTGCAATTTGTAAGGGCTGATCACACTGAGCTTTCTGTACTTGTAGGTAGGAAACCTGAGGGATCTACTGGAGGTTTTGCTTTGAGTGGTTTCAAAGAGAAGCTGGTGTATATCAAATCCTAAACTGGTAGAAACTGTAGTCATGTAGTTAGTGGCGCTGTTATGAAAATATTCTCTTACCACTGATCAAGTTTTGTAGAGATTCATGAAATTCAGTGTGATCAATAGTTGCTTTCCTTCCAAAGGCTAAACATATAGTAAATAAAAGGGGTATGGATTCTGGCTTTTCATGACCTGGTTCAAGCCTGCATACTCCTTCTCAGTTAACTGCTTTAGCGGTGTATGACCCTGTGACCAAACAAACTGATTTAATCGGATGTTTATAATAAGATATTCTAAATATTCATGATATCTTCTCTGTGTTTTGAATGGGCTTTGCAGATATCTATTGAAATGTATCTATGCTCATCCAACTAGCTATCTGCATAGCTATGGGGATGCCTCACTTAGCAGATGATGTGACAGCAGAAGCCTATAGCCATCTGTGAGGAAAATAAAGATGAAATATCTAGCATTTGTCATGAGGATACCACAACAGGGCTCTAAAACAGAAGAACAAATAATAATGGGAAGTACAAATGGACGACTGCTTTCACAGAATTGTGTAAATCATTTCTGTGTTCAAAACAACTCCTGTGCACGTACTTCACTCACCACTGGAACACAAAGCAGATGCTTCCTTGAGGTGCTGTGGTCGGCCCAGTAGCTACATGTTACCCATGGCTGGCCTGAAAGGATTAGTGTTTAGAATTCCCAGAGCAGAACTAAACTGACTCCTGCTTTATTAACAAGAAAAGCTTACCCTATTTTCACAAGTACCCTATTTGACAAGTACCACACTAATACTTTCCAGAAATTATTTGTTATATCCCATTTTTTGTCCTTGTCTTTAACCAATAGCTTCAATCTTTGAGCTAACAAATCAGTTAGAAAAATATTAATGGATATCTATCCCTCTGCCAAGGAACCATTTCAGCTCACCTCCAAAGGGCTCACTCCAGCCCTCAACAAATTTTTATAATAGCATTGATACTCCCTGAATCCTGCTCTTGTAAATATATATATAAATGCATGGGTGCTCACTGAGTTCAGCTAAAGATCAAGCCCTAAGTTTATCTATTCCTATCTGATTCTTTTAAGCTTTTAGCTATTAGCCTTGTAGAGCTAAATGAAATGTAGCATCTGGTAAACCACACTGTGCCAGCAAGTTCTTTAATTCACCAGGTCTTTACGGATAATTTGTTTTACTTTGATTATCTTTGTATAGCAAAGTCCTAGTTTATATAGTGACATGTATAATGAAGTACTTATGACTTAATATGAAATACGGATTTATGTATTTATGCCTGTATACATGTACGTATGTATATATGTATATGCATGTGTGCTTCCTCTTTGCTGGCAAACAGATTTTCAGTGTAACACTTTGTCATGTGAAATATCCTTTTCTTAATTTAATTCCTTATCACAAATTTTGAGTTATTACTACATTTCCCAGAATGCAGTTCACCTAGCCTTTCTTTTCTTTTTTTTTTTTCCAGCACTTGCCTTGGTTTATATCTCATATCACAGAAATAAGTATTTCTGATAGAATGCTTTCGCTACCCTCACCATGGAAACACTTTCCAGAGGTAATATTGCTGCAGGAAGTTGGAGGATGCAGGATCTTCATTTAAAGAAAAACACTTCATTTAAATAAAAACATAAAAATGAAAATAACTCTAAGGATGCCATGCCACTAGCTTGTTGTACTAAGCATTAAGAAATTGATGAACATTGTGAAAATTCATACTATGAATTTTAATCTGATTACTAAAAAGGCAATGGGTAAAATAATTGTAGTTTGATTATGAATAACTTCCTTTGAAAGAATAAAGCAGAAATTCTATCAAAATGCTTCTTAACCACTGATACTGATGTTACGCTGGATAATATAATGCCTATTACAGAAGAAATATTATCAAGCAGTGTGCTTAAGACATTGAGCTCACAGCAGGACTAGGGAGATGACATCAGATCCCCACTGACATGTTGCAACTGAAATAAGCAGTTGATAACTGAAATTCCTTTAGTTGCATGTCAGTGTGCCCAGCTCCAATGAGAGAAATTCAGATCTGATGCTGCTGAGTAAAATCTTTTCCAATTTGAACAAGGTTCTTACTAAAAGACTCTCAGCATTTTAACTTTTTATACAGATTTGTTTTGATTTGTTTTGTTATGCTCATAGCTAAAACTGGTGCTAAATTGACATTGCTTCTTACTCAGCTTGTTAAAAACTACAGTGAAGATTCAGAAAGGGTATCCAAACTCTTGGTTTAGAAAAAAGTTTTTCCAGAGTCTTTTTTTTTTTCTCTTTCTCTTTCTCTTTCTCTCTTTTCCTCTTTCTCTTTCCTTTTCCATTTTCCTCTTCCTTTTCTTTTTCCCTTTCCTTTTTTGGTTCTCCATACTCTTTTCCTTAGACAGCATAATTGTATAATTTAGCTTTTTATTATTGCTATTTATGAACGGAATTTCCTGTGTATTTTAAAATTTATGTTAATCCTACTCATTTCTCATATAAATATGTAAAGCAAAGTAAGATTTGACTCTTAGAATGTTTTAATTTTTCTTCTAGTTCTACCTTTTAAATAAAAATCTAGAAATGAAGTTCATTGATAAAGGAATCTTCTTTTGAAACACAGTGTAAAAAAGAACTTGATGCGAAGCTTTTCAAGGTTGCTACTAATGCTTATGCATTTTCTACTTTTCAGTACCCATGACTGGAATTAGTGTACTTAAAAAGATCTTTTTTGAGGAATTATGCTGTTGATATCTATCTGATCCAATGGCTAGCAATACATACTGAAAGGTTTCTGTGTTCACTGAAAGTAGAATTTATGTTATTATGCCAATCTGCCCAGGCAGTATCAATTATTAATTAAGACTTAGGAGACACAGGGCAAAAAGAAGGCATACTGGCCATATATGAGTTTATGTGACTGCATATTACTCAGCTAAGACTAACAAGCCTTCCACACATGTAGATTAGGTCCAAATTTTTCTATCTATCACAACTTCCTCACTGTATTAAATTTATTGCAACCTATGTATTTTCTGAAGTATGCAATAGTTCAGTTCAACATATGTGATGTCATTTTAGCTTAGTTTGAAAGAGAGAGAAAAATGTTAAAACCAAGCAAAACAACCAGGCAATCAGGTAAATTATGTAGAGTGAAGGTCCATAACAATTTTCTACCAGTAACTTCAAATTTAGAAAACAGACAAAACCTAGAGAAAGAGTAAAAAGGTATCTTCATCCAAAATGTCTGGAAGTTTGGAGCAAAGCAGTCATTGAAGAGATACGATTTGAAAAATTTCTGATTTTCTAATCACAGCTGTCTTTATTTAGTCAAGACAGCATCGACAGCAAGTGATCTGCATTTTAGTCACCTGTCTTTCCAGCTAGAACCATTATAAAAAACTTTTATTCCACCTTGTTCCTAATGACCTAACAATAATAATTACCTATATTCACATGGTGTGATTATGATCTTGGACTACTATTAAATCTGTGCATCTAAAGCAATTTCTGGCAGGCTTTTCCTGAACTCCTCTAGTGCCAGTTGAGACTCTTTTTCCATAATGAAATAATTCTACTTGTTTTTCTGAGTTGGTTCTTTATTCTTATGAATGTGGAAGAAAAAAAATAATGAAAAACTACACATCAGACTTTCATTAGTGCATATTATTTTTGTAAGCCAAAAATAATCTGCAAGAGCATGGGAGTGTTTGTCATCTAAGCAGTTGTGCTTATTTTAATCTTTCTAGAGTAGTGAAGTAAAACAATCTGCTGAAGCACATGTTTCTTTAGGAGGAAATTTGTTAGGTAAAAACAGATGGTTTTCTCTGACTCTGTAGATCTGTCTTTCAGTGTAGGTAAAAAAATTACTATTATTTCCTCTGTTTCCTTAAGGGCTTTGTCATGTGTGTTCCCAACCACAGCTAAGTCATAGTATGCGCTTCATTGATTAACTGTGAAAAGACTAATGAACGTGGCTTTGGTCCTTGCAGCACCTACTTAGAAATCCACCAGGATCTCCAGAAGACCACTACCTGTTTTCTGTTGAGAAGGTAATCTTGAAACCAACCACTCAGTTGACACTTTCTTAACCACTTAGGAGCTGGTTCATAAAGCAAGGCATGAAGAGAGATTTGTTTTCAAGTTTAACAGACAATTTAGAACCTAGTTCTAACATGATACATGCAAGCCCAGGAATAATGCAACCACAGTAGTTTACAGCATATCTTTTTTTTTTTTCTTTAAAATATATATAACTCTGTGGCATAATTTCAGCTTTGGTGTCTAATGAGGGCAAAACTGAAGGAACCTCATGTTGCCAGTTTGTAGTGGGCACTTCCCTCTAGAGCAGCATGGAAGAAATTCATAGGAAATAACAATGTATAAAATAAGAAGTAAGAAATGTATAGAAATATTAGGGCAGTAGATAAACTATTGGAGGAAAACACAGCTCCATACAATTTCTCTTCAAGGTATCCAAAAAGTAAGAAATATTTTAAATGGTCAGGATGGATATGAAGGAATATTAAGCTCTCACAGTCCATACAGTCCCACTGGCTCTGCACTAGCATCTGGGAATTGTTGAATGCAGTCAGCATCGGCACAGGTGAGGACTTTCAAACCTCTCCTCACAGTGATGCAATGAAACCAAATGAAGATTTGCCTCAATATTTATTTATACCCCATAATTGCATGATAAACAAAATAAAAATCTCACTTTCCTCTAAACCTGAATAGTAGACCTGTCTCAATATTTGTCAAAAACAGAACATCTTCACAATTAGCTGAGAAGGATAGAGGTCTCTTAGACCATTCCTATAGTTTTGTCTGTTTTATTAGTACAACAAGAAGTCTGAGAAGGTAGGATGAAAGTTTACTTTTTGAGAAACTGCTTCACTTCAGCCACACGGCCAAAGATCACTCTGGATGAAAGTACCAGCTGTTATATTTCCTTTGACAGCTTAAATCAACTTAATTTCTCCCCACTTGTTGATTCTCTCACTAGCTTCCAAAAATGCAGACAGCAGCATCATAAATTTTATATTTTGGATTTGCATAACTTGTAAAACTGGTAAGCGGTTCTTTAGGAAGAATAATATCTGTGAGAAAAGATATTGCAGTCTTAATTCTGAAACCTGTTTTCTACCCCCTCTGTTGAATCCTCCAGATTGACTTTCCTACATCTCTGCTAATAGAAAATTGTTTAATTGCTGCAGCTTCTTTTCCCGCACTATGTTACTTTAATTACTCCAACATGTTTCCAACAAAACTCATCTCCGTCTGTGTTCATCCATCACTATCAGTTCAACATGGTCTAAATTATATTCCAACACTTTGAAAATAAACAGCTGAGAGGCCAAAGTATAAATTGTCCCCATAATGGTTGCAGAGAAGTTTTCCATCCACTTGCAATGCAGTTCCTTGGCTTTTGCTGAAGGCTTCTACTCAAAGCAATGGAAGTGAGAAGTAACTTTGGGCTAACTGAGGAGGTAGTTCCATGTCTTGGAACCAGGACAGATTTTATTGGAGGTTTAGATAAGCTGTCTATCCAAAAAATTTTATTACCATTGATAAGTAGATAAAAAAGTAGATAAAAAATAAATGAGTTGACTAGGGATAGCACAATTAAGAGTTTTGTTGTTGTTGCTTTTTAAATATTTTTTTTGTTCTAGTTAAGCTTACAGCTACAGTTTTTAATGTGTTTCTTACGACCAAATAAAATACAATGGAAATTGATTTCTTGTTTAATTACAGAATCAGTGAACATGCGACAATATAATCCACTGAGTGAAACTAGAGATTTTTCTTCTTGCAATGAAATGTTTTAACATGGTGGAAATGAGAGCTTTATACTTGGTGGGATTTTGTAAGATACATAGTATGTGATCAAAAATATTTTAAAAGGGAACATGTACATTATGCATAAAGTACATATTACATATGTTATATTGTATGCAGTATTGTATTGCATTTACATACAATGGGGTACAGTGGTTTCTCCAGAGGTTATCTGGTCTTTAGAAGAAGCAGTCATTGTGATTTGTCTGTCCGAACCATGATAAAATACTGGATGTAGTAGTTCCTCCATAGCTTTACATAAGATAGTTAATATGTCCATGAGTTTCTTATGTCCCAGAGTAGGAATTTCTATTTCCTAGGATTCCAAAGCGGATAAGGCTTTCCCTTCAACAGTATAATTTCAGGGTGTAAAATGAATAAAGTGGAAGGTTCAGGAGTATGCAGACTTGGGTTTTCTCTTATGATAAAAAGGCATAGATATAACATGAAGGAAAGTGTCTATTCATTTGGTGAGTGCTGAGCTCAAATTCTGTACTCCTAAAAACTCTATGGACTGACTGGGCTTCAGGAGAATACCTAAGCCATTGACACTGGTCACATTGCCTATCGACCTCATTGGTGAGAAACTCTCTAGAAGCAAAGGGAAAAGAAAGAGTGTAGTGAAGGAAGGAAAAATTGTACTGTCCCTTCCTGCTTTCCCCATTCCCTTCTGCACATTTATCTGCCCATTTCTGAGGACACATAGGACAAGCTGCTTGCAAAATTGAACAAGGAAAAAGATTCCTTGACATCTGTAAGAGAGTTTGAAGCTACTGATACCGTAAAATAAAGGTTTTATTAAGCAAATAAAAGTGTTAAAATGTGTGTGTTGGTGGGGAGCTGGTGGCGCAGGGGAAACGAAAACAAAAGAGTAAGCCTGGGGTTATTTATGCATATTGACATATTCTTCACCAACTGAACTGACTAGTCATGTTCTTGACTTGCTAGTCAAGCTAATTGCATCTTTGAGTGTTTCCTATCTTGAACCTTGAGTACTTCTACTGGTTGCTGTTTCAAATATCTCCCGGCATTTGATGGTAACATAAAGTGGTTTGAAATTTTTAAAAAGATGAAAATAATTTAAGTAAATGAATAATTATTTCCTTAGAAAAATAAATTAGTGAAAGATAAAGTGTAAAAAGCTTAGAGGGCAAGTTACTTATTTGAAAGGAAATTATGACAATTAAAATACAATTTTCTTTTTTATCAAACTTTTAAGAAGTTTAATACCCACATATTAAATCTCTTTGCTAATGACTTACCAGTTTTAAATACTTTACAGTAATGACTTATATAATTTGAAGTGGTTATTTTCCATACTTCATTACTTTCCCTCAAATGATCATTGATTTGATAATTAGTTGATATTTTAAAGCCTGAAGACGTGATGTCCTTGAAAATATTTTAAAGTGCCTTGTTCAGGGCAAAAATAAATTATCATCTTTGAAATGCCATTCACTGATAAATTTAGTGGGCTTTTTTTTAGTCAGATTGAGAGACTCTTTCATTTTATATTAATTAGTAGTTTGTGACAAGATACTCAGAAATCAATGTATTGCATCAAAATTTTAGGCAGTAAGATATTTCCCTATGCTCCGTGGGTAGCTATAACGTATGTTTGAACAAAACCCATATTTCTCTTGATGCAAAAGGACTTCCAATTTTCACTATGTCACTCTTGTTCTATATAACACATTAATACCCCACATAACTTTTGTCGCCTGCCCAGCAAGCAGGATGCATTAATACAAGATTTCACAGCTGTTATTCAGCTTTTTCATATATATTTTGACCAGACTCTTCACTTGACTTCTTCAGAGAGGTGTTTATTGAAGGAAAAATCTACTGTATTACAGTAATTGGAAAGCACTTTCCTTTGGAAAAAAAAAAATCTATGAGATTAAAACCCGGTTTCACCAGCATTTTAACTTACAATTATAAACATGTAGACTTGAGAATTAAGATCTTATCCAGCATGAATAAAGTTGACAAAGGTTAATGGTGCTCTGATAGTTTTGTTAAAAGGCTAAATGTTAAAAGGCTAAATATTAAAAGGCTACATAATATATACGTAATTATTTTTTTAATTGAATCTAATAAAGTCAGTGGGTTTTTTGTGTGTTAAGGACAATGATTACATTACAATGTTATATAGATTGATTAGGTGTTAAACCTCAGAGAAAAAATGTGATAGGTGATACCCAAACAGATGAAGCTGTCCTCATCACCAAATAGTGGAAGATGCTGTCAATTTCATGGTCAGAGAAAAGGTGGCATCTAGCAAGCAGCTATATCCCCTAGGCTAGCTGCTATCTACAGCCAATAACAAAAATGGATAGATTATTGATATGACAAATCTATGGATTTTTTTTTCCACTGAAAACACATGTGAAAAAATTGCAGTACTCATCAGGCATCAAACTCTAATTGGCATTTTGATAATTTACCTATTTCTTTGTAATACTTAAATCTGTATTTGTCTGTTTTGAAAAAAAATGTATTTGCTCTGCTTTTTGGATGTTCCCAGCAAATAAAAATATTCCTGTGTAAAAATAGTTTATTTTTCTATTTTTTGTGGTATTTTTAAAGTAAAAATCTCAAACATTCTATAGAAATGTTCTAATTATTTTCTAATTATCTGAATAAAATCCTAAATCTTAAAGATTTCCATATATCCTGATGAACAATTTTGTTGAATTAAGGTCGGCTATCAATATGCTGAATTAAAATGATCAGAAAACAACAGAAACAACACATGCTGGCTTTAGCAAAGACAAGGCAAAAATATACAGACACTTGCAAGTTGATTAGGAACATTCTTAATTTTGATTATATGCCTAAGTCTTAATAAATAAGAGTTATTAACATGCTTAAAATTAAGTATTTTGGGATAGTAGGAAGTACATAAGTATGTTTTCTGTTCCTGCCTTCTGATATCAGTCTGGCAATCCTGGTCCATTACTTCTAATTCATAATATTTGCAGGATTTCAAACTGTAAATATCTGAATTCTAGTGTTACATATTTCAGATTTTTTTCTTGGATAATCTTTTTTTGCCTCAAAGGAGGCTTAATGACAATGACAAGTACTTTTTCCCACCCGCACCAAAAAAAAAAAAAGGAAAATAAACAGCTATCTAGCCTTATTTTATATTTCAAATGCAGGAAAGTTTTGATCTGATCTGTTAGGCAAGATTTCACTGTCCATTGCTCAATTCCCTTTCCCCAGTGCAGCAGTTCCACAATTATTCTTGTGTAAATGATATAAAAAGTTGGCCTCTGGTGCTTCAATTACAGCAGAATAATTTTTATTTTGATCTGCATATCTACATGGTTATAGGTTTCTTTCTTAAGGTAGTTCTATTGTAAGTTACCGTAGGAGTGAATTACAGTTTTCCCTTCATTGTTCTTTAGTAATGGTCACCAGAGTAAGAGAAGTGGAACTGATATCAGTGTGGTACATTCAGGAGAGAGATTGAAGTCAGCTTATTGAGTAGCTATCTCACTGCTAAAACAGATGTCTACTTCCAGAGATTCTATTTCAATTCATTGTATTTCTGCCATAACAAAGAGAAATTTTATACCTGAAGTCTTCCACTATGCTACCAATAAACTGATAATTCCTTAACATTCTTTTTGACAAAATGAATTCTTTCTAAACATAAGTTTTTTTTTTTCTCTAGAGTGACTTTTGTTTTTTGTTTTGTTTTGTTTTCTCCAAGGCCATGAATCTTCTAACAGATTATTTTATGCAGTCACAGAATAAGTTATCTTTTATAGAATTTTTATAAAAAGAAAAGGGAAAAACAAATTTAATTTAAACAAAGTAATTCACTCGGGAATTACTTTTTTTTTTGTACTTATTGAATTTCATATTGTTCTATTTAACAGGCTCATATTTAAAGATTGTTTTCTTAGTGATTCCTTATAAAAGAATTATGCCTATCAAGTCTATAAATATCTGTTTAAGAATGTCATCACTTTGCCATACCTCGAAAGTCTCAAATTTTTGACTTTTACACATCTCTGAAAATTACCAGGTGAACCATTTGAATTAAAGCAATAATCAGTTATTTAATGACTAAAACACTCACTGCAGAAAGCAGACACCTTTCAATGGGCATATCTCTCTCTCTCTGCAATAACTGCTTTACAGAACAGAGTGGGGGAAAATATTAGAAATCAGCTGCAATGCATGGATATACTTGCAGTTTAGTTTCCCTAATCCACCCCCAGAAAGTAAATCCATAAGTCACAAAAGAGAATTCACTATTATGTTTAAATCTTCTCATTTCTAAATTGTTATGTTATGAGGGAGCAAATGGGAGAGATCAGGGCAGCTCATGCTTTTCAGACAGAAATGGTGTTCCATTGTTGGGATGCATCTTGGGACCGCCTCTGTAAAAGAAGCTAAATAGCACTTGCCACATGTACATGCAAATTATGGGGTTTGGACACCCCCAACTCTTTGTTTCTCTTGCTGCACTTCCATGCCTGGCCTTAAGACTTGCTTAATAAATATTTTCTTTTATATGTTAACAAGGATTAAACCAGGAAGCTAAGGTTTTTTGCTTATACAAATGCAACAAACTCAAAGAAAGTGGGGACTGGTCTAACCCTGGACCAATGTGCACGGTGGGGATGTTGTGAGGGAATCAGGGTTTGCAGACTCCTTCCAGACATGCTGTAAAGGATGAGCGTGTGGGTTAGTGGTGGGGAAGAGATATGGAGGAATACTGCTCCGGATATACAAATACTGACCATCCCTATCACTATGGATAGACAAGAGCTTTTTGCAGTTCTGCCACAAATATATTTCTTCTTGGAGAACAGTTATCCCTAGTTTCGTCTGTGAGAAAGGTCACATGACAATTCTGAAAGAAGGTCACCTTACAGACATGGACATACTTTGCTAATAAGGTCCTGAGTGGTGGCTCTTACGGCTTTTTTTTATCTATAACTCCAGCAGGATCCCTTCTAATCTTCCCTGCTTCCTCTCATCGTCTGCATATTCTTTTTTTTTCATAACTGAATGAACAGACTTGCTACTAAATGAGAGCTATGTGCCTATAGGCAGTTGTATGCTCCTGTAGATTGTAATGTCTGTAAGAACTAAAAGTAACAATTTTCAGTATATTACTAAAATGTTCAGAAAAATAGGCCCCAGAGACCTTCATCATTATTACTAGTGCTTTCCTTCTTTAAATAGTAATGTTATTATGTCAGCGAAGAGCTTCTAAAGAGAAGAGTGAATCAAAGTGTAGCTAAATTTGCAATTTGTATTTGTGTATGAGTACAAGTGTTGGTACACAGGTAATCATAAGCAAAAATCACATAGTCCTATTTAATACTAATTCCTAGAAGAATCCTGTCCTTGTTAAATCCTGTGTGGAAAATACATATATATATATATATAAATATATATCAAAAAATCACAACAATGGCCTCATCTGGTAATTCATTCCAACATACCAACAACAACTTCAGTTCTTCGCCATTATAATACGGCACATGCCAAACAATGTTTCCTCCTTTCTTCTCCTCTACCTTCCATAGTAAATCACCTCCTGAGATGCAATATAATAATTAAGCATATTTTTGTGTCTGAAATAATAGCCAGGCAAAGTTGTATGGAGGTACAGGAATGAAAAATGATTCCAATAGGAACTTGTTCCCCTAAAGAAGCAGAGTAAAGAATCACGATGTTACTCAGAAAGCAGCCATGGCTTGTAAAATTCTCTCCCTTCTACACCACCAAGAAGTCAGAGAAGTATTAAATATACAGCATGAAAGAGAAAAAGGAAAACGGGCCATTCTCAAAATTATTCCATGTTATGTTTAAGTAATTGTTGCAGTTGGATAGGGGTGCAAATTTGGTAGGAGGTGAATCTCCTTGCATTCCAGACGATCCTCAAAGGTTAGAGGGACTGGGGGCGGCTGGACTCATCTCTTAATGGGGTTAGCTATATGCTCCTCAGGGAAGACAACAAAGTTTGGCCATGGTGTCTCTGTTCTGATCCACTCTTCATTTACTCTTATAAGTAGGGCAGATGGTGTTGCTAGGAGGGCAGATTGTGTTGCCAAGGGAATCGTGGGGAAGTAGATTCCACACATACCAGCCATCCTGGAAGTGGTAATTGTCCCTCACCTCAAGCAAGCCTCTGTAATGCCATAACTTCTGCTAGGCTCTATTTTTCTCTAACTTCCCCTTTCTCGAGGAATTCTCTCACAGTAATGATATGCAGAATTGTTATATGCAGTCATATTAATCAGCTATGACAGGAGCAGTTTCACAAGATGTGTTAGTAAAATGGATGCATTAAGAATGGAGGCAAACATTGACCCCATTCGACAGCTGAGGAAACTGAGGCATAGACTGATTTAAAAATATACAGGGAAATAATAAGGGAAGTGGCAGAACTTAGAAATGAGAACAGATTTTATGAGCACTTTTCTATATTTTCATTTCAAATTTTTCTCTTCTTGAAAAGAAGCCTAAAGATCTTATGAGTGATCCAGGCCTCTCCTGCACCTTCACCCACAACTTCTCTTCAAGTTATTGCAGCACCCTGGCCAGCCTCTGAAGCAGATTCTCTGCCATTTCACAGTTCTCAAAGTACTGCAAGCCACATGCTCACATTCACAGCTCTGAATAATCTTGCCACAGGTACATAATGGAACAAAATGAAAAGAGTGCATGAAGTCATTCATTTTTAGATTATTGGAAAGTCTTTATATTAATCTTCTCAACTTCTCCTCCTACATCCTTATACATAGTCACCCTGGGGAGTTATAAATATTCCATTTACTTAAGACATAGTTTAAAATTAATTTCTGAAAGCAATCGGAAAGTAGAAAAATCAGATTATTTAACTTGTTTTAGTACTGATAAGAAGACGTTCTCCATTAAGAGGTACTTTTTCATAGTGGGCTTATGAATCCACACAAAAAATATTTAATAGCACATTATTTAATGCCCAATTACAATAGGATTCTGATAGAATATGAAGCATAATAAATGAGTTCATTATTTTCAAAGTTATTACACAAAGAATAACAAATTGTTTCAGAATGGTGGTAAAAATACACAGTTTTATCAGAAAATTAATCTTTATTGAATGCTTGGAGGACTGAATTCTCCCAATAGTGTGATTGAAGCTCCAAAGTATGGGTGGGTTAGAGAAAGGGAAATTAACTTCATACTTATCAAAAATTCTAGTTTAAGAGCAATAGAAAATTAAATTCTTCATTTTATCTATTACAGAAAAGGTGTGAAAGAACCTGCAAATTGTACAATACCGTTTCAACTATTCTTTCCATTTTGACATGGAAAGTTCTTTTATATATATGATAGAATATAACACAGTTTATTTCAAGCATGGCAGTAAAATTAATAATTAGTTACAATTGTCCTTAAAGCTCTTTTTTTAATGATTTCCCAGATATGCAATACAAAATATCAGTGCCTCTATTTCAAGCACCAAGAAGCCATCATGGAAATATCATACAATCAAGCCAGGTGCATAAGTATGATAGTTGTATTTGTACCTGCTAATTCCTAAATTAATCTCTTATTTATTAAAGTTGTGGTCTCTGCAAATATGTGCTTTAGAATAAAATGCTAATATTCAACTATATATATTTTCTTAATTAACACTGGTCCCAATATCTTAATGGGTGGGATCTCAGTGAAACGATGTAAATACATATGTGAAATCTCCCCCTCCTGAAAGAAGGCTGCCAGTTAAATCATTAAGGCTTTATCTATTCTACTAAGAATGTAGATTATGAGCCTCGGTGTATTTTCCTACCGCTGATAGGCTAAAACAATACATGTTTTTATGTTAAGTGCTGAGATAAATGTAACAATTCCCAGGTTAAAGAAGGTTGACGTAAGAAGAGTATACAGAAGATACTTCGAAATGGTCATTTTTGCCATTTCTTTCCCTTTTATGATTAAAAACTTACATTCTGTATGGAAAATAGAAATTTTCAATATGAAATTATTTTTTTGTAAAATAACAGTTGACAGAGAGGAAAACCTTTCCAGCAAGTAGGTCAGTTTTAACAAACTTTCTAAGCTCAAAAAGCACTTAAGTATTCCTGTATTCTAAAAAAAAAATACAGATTTTCTTTGTTTAAAACAATTAACAATTTGTAATATAATTATATATTTAAAACTATAAATTAAAAATAGTTTGATCTCACAAAATAATTCTGCTTTTGCTTGCATTTCCATGAGCATTCCCAAGACTAGCTTTTCACCATAATTTCAAGATGCGGCTACAAAAGCAAATTTAATGGCTCTACTATAGCAATCCAGGTTTTACCCTGTACTTTGGAAGAACTGTGTTTGAACATTTTATGGTGAACCAAGGAAATTACAGTCAGTTTTCCAGCTAATATGAAGACAATTCATTTCTTCCTGCAGATGCGATAGATAAGATTTCAAGAAGTGAAATAGTTAGATCTTTCAAAATACCAAAAACTAATAAGAGCATTAGAACTGAAAATTTCCAGAACAGATCACTTTAAGGTAGCTTAGGAATAAAGACATATCAGAATCAACATTTTTTCAACAATTGGTTTCAACAATTTGGTTTATTTGAGTTGTCACAAGCTGAGCAAAACCGGACTCTGAAAGGACTCACAACTTCTAAATATGCTTTCCAAAGGCCCTTTTGCTCAAGGCCTTGTCTTCCTACTCTTCCATACATAACCCTTCGGTGTTAAATAAGACTGCATGTAAAATAGAGAGGAAACAAATAGCTCTTGTCATTCCCACCCTCAGTAGGCTAGGATAAAGACAAACATTTTGTTTAAAGGCTGAACATACCTAAATATTTGTATCTCAGGCTTGTATGTGTTCTGACTTCATCTCAAATTATCATTTGATACCTTTAAATGTTTATGCAGAACCTTTCCTTTAATGAAAACCCCATTATTCTCTCCATAACTTCTGAGTTGATTGAGCATAGTAGATATTAATTTCATATTAAGATATTAAGATATTTTGAAACAACTAAAATATATTAATTTAAAAACAAAAGGTAACATGTAATGACCTGTAAAAATACTGTAGAACTGTAGCAATAACATTGAAAAGAACTTTAAAAAGAATTAGTTATTTGACTGGAACTTTCAAATCTTTCATTTTATTATTAATCCAAATACAGAAACATACACAGTTGACAGCCATGACAAGTACTGTATTTCATGTGCCATTCACTCGTATAGGAAATTTAATTCTTAAAAATATAAAGGCTAAAACTGAGTATTATTGAAGAAATAAACAGGAGGAAAAAAAAAGAAAAGCCTTCACTGTGCTGCCCTTATTTTTAAGTAGTGAGGAAGAGTTACACCAAGAAAAACAAAAAGATGAATGTGAAAAGATTCTTATGCATTTTATCCTGCCAGCTCTTACCATATTTGTTCAATATTGACTCAGCTTCCTCAGCTGAGGCTTGCGAAGAACTCTGGAGCTGGACTCTGTCTTTGAGAAAAACATTTCCAATATTTTCTAAAAGATTCACCAAGAGATGGCAAAAGTCTCCTGTCCTTCAGTTTTCTGTATCACAAGAGTTTTATTGGTATTTATGGCACTTATTATAAATTAAAGTTTAGAGTTCAGACCATATTTTAATATTGTTGGTAAAATGACACATAGTTAGATCTTTCAAAATACCAAAAACTAGTAAGAGCATTAGAACTGAAAATTTCCAGAAAAAAATAATTATTAATTTGTTATTAACTATTTTATGAGCAAGAAGACTTTTGTTTCTAATTGGGACTTATTCAGGTTGTATGTATTATCTAATGGCATGGCTGCCTTCAAATCAGCCTTTCTTAGGACCTCTTAAATCATAGGAAAGTAGTGTGATTATGGGAAAAGACAGAAATGAATCCATGCATCTAGAACAGAGGACAACTTAGTTGATGACACATGAGATGCAGCTTCTAAACTCCTGGGGAGATGTACAAAAATACAAGACTTTTCTTTGTAGGAAGCCACATTAATAATAAGAAAAGATGAAAAATTGTGAATGAGCCACCAACTGTCTTAACATGAACTTCATCAAGCTTCAAAGAGAAGGAACAGACTAAAGGACATCCTTGAAATGTAGAGAAATTTAAGCTTTTTTGGCTTTTATGATCTTTATGTTAAGCTTGTTTTAAATCAGCCATCCATTGGACTGGAATAGAGTCAATGTTTTGAGAGGAAAAAAAGAATGAAATTCATACTGATTGCTAAAAATCAAAATGAAGGGAAATTGAACATCTGAATTAAAAAGACTTTTTTAAAGATGTTTCCTAACAGGAATCTGAATGAAGATACCAGACGTTATAAAATTTCAAAGACTTTTTGAAATGCCTGTCCCATTTTGCTAAAGAGAGGATTTTTCCTGACATTTTGCAGAGCACATACTTACACGAATCATAAAATTGCAAGTAAAAGGGAAAAGAGCCAACTATAAACATGATTACAGTTTTCTACAGTAGACAAAGATATCATTGCTTATAGAATATACTGTAATTAATCCTTTCAGACTCCCCTGTCTAGCTGGTACAACATAACTATAGGTTGTCTATCACTCAGTGATTTCTGCAGGTGAGCAATTATTACAATAATTAATACCTCGAAAAAGACTTGTGTAGTGTTATATATAAAGAAAACTTGCTGTTTCCTGTGTGAAGTTTATATTGTCTCTCAAAATCCATATACTTATTACTGTTTCCTGTATCAAAATTATTGGCATAGTATTATATCCTAAAAAAAGAACAACATTTATTCCAAACTTCTACAAATTAACAAACACGTAAATGTAAGTGATATCAGAAAGATCATTTGAGGCTTGCCAGAATAGAAAATGTAATAATTTACACAAAACCACAATAACCGGATTAGTTTAGAGCAACAGTTGATGACGGGAGAACACACATTAATTGGATCTCTGAGGAGTTAGAACAAACTATTTGTTAGTGTATTTGTTTATGAACTTTGCATACAGCTATAATAAACATAGAAGAATTAATGGCTTTATCCACTACATTTTGGTTCCCGTCACTCAATTATGCTGGGAATTTTGCTGTCCCCAAAAGAAAAGCCATGCTGGTGTCAAACATGGGATCTTTTGTCCAGCCTCAAATGTTTTGCCAAGGACTCATGTCCCTGAGCTTTTTTCTTCCACAGGCAATTCTTCCTGCTGTAAGAGGAGAAGCTAGGGAGATATTGGTTTTTATTCCTTTCATAGGTCCAACTTGGGGGCGTAACAGACAACCATTTCACCACCTAATTTCCTAATATCCACCTACATCTTTAGGTGATATTTCTTGTCTTTGCCTTTGTCTTTTCAGTATATCTCAGGCCACATCTCTGAAAACATAACCAGAGCTTAAAGTAGCCTTCTGTAAAAGCCGTTTTCTGACTTGTCCCTGATAAGATAGAAATGCCACTAAAAGGTAATCACAATAGAAGAGTTAGTGTTTCTGAAGCCAAACATGACTAGCTAAAATTTGAATAGTTGGAAGAGAAGGATGATATCCCTGTATGTATCTTACTTTTATGGACAATATCTTAAAAGCAACTATGAAAATACAAAAATCAAGAACTAATGAATGAGTCAATGGCCTTAGATGAGGTAACTGAGATGAGGCGCCTAGTGCAGTGAAAGGCAACTTCCAGAAGCTACAAGAGTATGGAGCTGCAAAAATTAGAAAATGCTCAGATAATACAGATTTACTGATGTATACACCTGTAGTGAAGCACTATGCTCATAGCAGTGATAGAGGGCAGCTACCGTACTTGAGTATGATTTGCATAACATTTTATTTTTAAGAATTACGCTGGCTGTATTCATCATATTCTCCATGAGATATACCATTCATGATATTGCCATATTTTTGGAGGTAACTAGTATAACTTTCCCCATTGAAGAGGAGGTTTTCCATCTCGCCCTCACTTGGAGGTTTTCGTAATTTTATCTCTCATTATACCCTCAAGCAATATTTGAGTGGAAGCACATGTTCCAGCAGATGTGTACACCTACAAAAAAACTAAAATGAGCTCAAGCTTGAAGCTATTTACAAAATCACATGCAAGACAGCAGAAAGGTGAACCTGAAAGCCAAATGCTCAGATGTCTGTATAGTGTATCTGCTACACTTTGGATGGTTCTCCTACTGGGATCCATCCTCTACAGCTCAGATAATAAAGTAGCTTTCTGCCACTGCTTTTAATAGAATGATTTTAATAGAATTTAATTAAAGGATCCAGCAAGTTCTACCACTGTTGCTCCACATTTTTGTTGTTGTTGTTGTTATTGCTATTTGAGGGAGGTGGTAGGTTTTTCACAGGTTAGGCTGTCAGGGAAGAATCCCTTGTGAAAACGATACCTCTTCCTCACACTCCTAAAGTGCAGATCATTCACTGCACTTCAGATGAGGAAAGAAAAAAAAAATAGGGACTTTGAGAGGAGACCTATGTATTTCTCCCTTGCCAAAGGGGTGTATTTATAAGCATAAGCTTTTATGCTTATACTTCTTTTACAGTGAGGCTCTGCTGAATTTTGCATTATAGCAGAAGTCCTTTCTCTCCAAGTTTTAATCATAAGACAAATTAGATTGAATTTGCATTTACACAGCAAATTTTATGATGCAAGTTTCCTAATACACTTCAGCTTGATACTGCAGTGAATTGCATTATCCCTAATGGGTCATCAGTTCTGAGATTTAGTATTTGATCTTGTTTTATTATCTTCCCTAACTATATTCTATACCTAATTTTTTCCTGAAATGAACATTATTGATTTACTCATTAAATACTGTTGCTCAGTGTGAATTTTTCATCCATGCAGTATGATGAATCCTTTTGAAAATAATGATTATATGCTGCACAATACTTGAAATACTGGCTTCCTAAGAAGGTTTTCAATGGATTCTTACTAAATACCTTGTATACAAAAAAAAAGTCTTGTACTCTTTCTGCAAAATGACATCCATTGATTATATCTCCTCAAAAATGGGGCAATCAATAAATTATTATATTTCTTAAAATTAAGCTCATTTTGGGTTGAGGGATTATTTTTCTCTTCGTGTTTGGTTCTTTTTAAAGGTTTTTTTCTTCTTTTTTTCTGCTACATCAATTTAAAAGGCTACCCAATATCACAGGAAAAAAAAAAAAGAAAAAATAAGACTGGGGAACCTACTTAGAAATATTTGGAATGGAGGTTGTGATACAGAAGAAATTCAGTTAGATTTAAGACAGTCATCATTGTCCTTTTTTTTCAGCAAAATGAGACTCCAGTAACCCAACTTCTTGCTTTACTATATGCTATACTACATTTTGTGTTGTTTGATCTCAGTGTAATATATTTGAATTTGCTGAATCAAAGATAAATATTTTAGAGAATTTCTACCTTAAAAGCATGTTTTCCCCTAGCCTATTTTCCATTTTGCTAAATCTAGACAAGGTATTTTAATCCTCTATTCTGGTCACTCTGATAGTCCCACTCTAATCTCTTCTGATTGGGACACAACCCTCTTGAGTAAGACAGCTAGAGCTGTGCACAGTGCTCAGATGGGGTCTCACTAGTGCCTTGGATGATGACTTTAACATGCTTCTATCTCTATATGATGATCCACTGACCAATTAACTTTCTCATTCTATAATATTTCTAAGAAGTCCCCAGTTTACAGCACTAATTTCCATTAGTCTCTGACAGTGTGAGATTTGGAGAGTAATAAAAACACCTATAATCTCAAATCAGGATGAGAGATTCATATATTAAAAAATACTGTGAAATAGAAATTTAAAGGTATCTGACATAGAAACAACTAAACTGAAATAGAAACTACAAATTAATTAAATAATTACAAATTTGTATTTAACCTTTATACCATTTATAAGAAAGTTATCCTATATTTTCAGATGTAAGGCAAACACAGCTAAAGGATGGAACATTTTCATCAACTGTGATAATTACATCATTTTTTTTTTGAAAATTTCAAAACCTTTCCTTAATTCTTTTCAATTTTTCACTGAAATATTGTACTCCCAAAGCATTTTTGATTGTCAGCAAGAACACTCTATTCTAAAAATACAGTTTACATTTAGCAACTTTGGAAGATGATCTTGCTTTCATTGCCTTAGAATAAATCATAGAATGCTTAAGGTTGGAAGGGACCTCTAGAAGTCATCTAGTCCAACCCCCCTGCACACGCATGGTCACCTAGAGCACATGGCACAGGACTGTATCCAAGCAGGTTCTAAAGATCTCCAGAGAAGGAGAGTCCACAACCTCTCTGGGCAGCCTGTTCCAGTGCTCTGTCACCCTCACCCTTAAGAAATTTTTCCTTAAGTTCATGTGGAACTTTTGATGCTTCAGTTTCTGGCCATTTCCTCTAGTGCTTTTGGTAGCCACCAGTGAAAAGAGGCCAGCACCATCCTCCTAACTGCCTCCCTTGAGGTACTTATAGACACTGATTAGATCCCCTCTCAGCCTTCTCTTCTCCAGGCTGAACAGGCCCAGCTCCCTCAGTCTTTCCTCATAGGGCAGATGTTCCAGGCCCCTGATCATCCTTGTGGCCCTGTGCTGGACTCTCTCCAGCATCTCCACATCCCTCTTGTACTGTGGAGCCCAGAACTGGACACAAT
>NW_010587470.1:251198-261206 GCF_000705375.1 Tinamus guttatus
CGGCTACTCCTCCCAGTTTGGTATCATCAGCAAACTTGCTGAGGGAGCACTCTGTGCCTTCATCCAGGTCATTGATGAATAAATTGAACAGGCCTGGACTGAGGACTGATTCCTGGGGGACACTGCTAGCGACAGGCCTCCTGCTAGACTCTGCACCGCTGATCACCACCTTCTGAGCTCTGCCATCTTGCCTTTTTGGAAGACTGGTGTGACATCATTGGCTTTCTTCCAGTCCTCCGGCATCTCCCCCGTTCTCCGGGATCTTTCAAAGATGATGGAGAACGGCTTAGCTGTGACAACCACCAGCTCACGCAGCACTCTGGGGTGCATCCCATCAGGGCCCATGGATTTGTGGGTATCAAGTTTCCTTAGGTTCTCTCTGACCCAATCTTCCCCTACCCAGGGCAAGCCTTCCTCTCTCCAGGCTTCTTCTCTTGTCCCGAGGGCCTGGGACTCCAAAGGGCTGCCCTTGGTAAACACCGAAGCAAAGAAGGCATTCGGCAACTCTGCTTTTTCTGTGTTATTCGTAACCAGGGTACCCATCCCGTGCACCAGCGAACCCACATTTTCCCTGATCTTCCTTTTGCTGTTTGTAATATATTTGAAGAAGTTTTTCTCGTTATTTTTAACATCCCTTGCCAGATTGCGTTCCAAACGTGCCTTTCATTAAGAACCTACTGAAGGCTCTGACACATTAATACTGGGGCAGTGCTTCCTACTTCTGTCAGACGAGTGATAATGTTTTATCACTGCTTGGTGAGGTCCATAGACATTGAAGATTCATCTATCATCTCAAACATCTTGTCTCACTGACAGTATAGAATTAAGTGCTTCTTTTAACCCAAACACTTGAAATTGTTTAGTGGCCAACTGAGTCCTTAAATTAAATCTATATTTAAGAGTTTTTCCAGCGTGATATTAGCAGTAGCAGCCCCAGTAAATTATTCTATATCATACCTGTGAGATTCCAGCAGTTTCTGAAAATTGTTAAAGTAAATTAAAACAAGGATTTTTGTAATACATTTTTTTCTCCTCATTGTGGAGAATCTCAAGCTGAGCAAACGCATTATTAGCCAGCGTAAGTTTAAGTGGGTACTTAATAAAGCAGTAGAAGCTCCACAAAGATCATGGCAGGCTTATAATTGTAATTTAGTTTGAATTGGAAACCTCCTGTTATTTTCTGAGGTAGTTCTGTGTCATCACTGTGATATAACACAGCTAACACTGGACCTGATCATTATGGAGTGCAGGTGCACCCACACACCAAAAAAAAAAAAATGTAATAGAGAAAATACCTGTATATGTATTTGTTATATTTGCATGTCAAGAGTCAGGCCATTCCATGCCCACATAATCACTGAGATACACATTTAGTTAATTGCATGCTCAGGTTAGATCCCTAAGGGAAAGACTGTGCATATCCATGCTACGTGTCACTGGATGCAGCTTTCAAGGGTGTTGGGCTCTCAAGTCAGTCTGGGCACCAGGGCTCTGACTGCAAAATGCCTGTGCCCATCTGACCTGCAGCTGGGACCCTCAAAGGACAGCCAGTTCGGCATAGATGACATGAAATCAGCCGTAAGAAATGCCAAAAAAAGGAAACACCCTTGTTACAGCTGAACATTCTCACCTCAGGGAATTTCCTACCATTTAAGATAAACTTTTAATTACTGATATAATATTAGAGAAAAAAAATGAAGACAGATAATTTAAAAAAGGATATACTTTGGCTCTCACTTCTGAGGCTCACTATCAGCTCAAAACATATCTTCCTCCTTTGCTACAGGCAGTACAAGAGGCTGCGGTCAGTGCCAAGTGTTTTTTTCTGCTACTCCTGGCTTCCTCCCCAATTCCTTTGCCTCAGCATGGATCATGGATAATGGCCGCAGTCCTTCACAGGTGTGGCTGTCCCATGGGGGTCCCATGGCTTGACAGTGTCCCCAACCTGGTGCTTCAGTTGCTGCACTCCATGACTGGTGAGGTAGATAGTTGTGCCACCCTGACACAATTTTACAGAAAAAAAATGTAGTCTGGGGGTGAGAAATTGTGTGAGCAACACACAATATCAGAGAAGCAAGGACATCAGAAGAAATGTAGTCATTGGGAGGACACTAATCAGTAGCTCTGGTATTCAAGATGAAAAACAGAGAGGAAAAGCTAAAAAGCACTGATTAAAAAAAAAACAAAGACCTGGAGAACAGCAGCTGAGAGATAGTGGAGATCAGCCTCCTCAGTGCAAGACAGCTGCAGAACAATTCAGAACATAAAGAACTCAAAATATTCATAATAGCATCTTTGGGCTTCACCATCAATAACTATCTAGATTTTGACTTCATGTAGGAAGTTAGAGTCTAACTTCATACCCTTAAAATTTACGCAAAAAAATAGTTGTGTGCAATGCATTTTTTTGACTTGTGTTTTGTTTCTGTCTTGATAAATCTAGAACTATCAAACTAATTCTGTATTTTTTCTCAGTCCAGTTGAAATTTCATCTCAACTGCTTGTAGGAAAAAAATAATACTATTTTTTAATACTATAATAATAATGGCTTCCTATTACCAACTTGTCGCATCCAAATAACAGAGCAGAGTGCTTGAATCCCCAACAATTTGTTTCACTCAAAATCTTGTCATGAATCAAAGGAACAAATCTTGTATGTAAAACCCAGAAGTTATGTTAGTCTAATCTTGTTAGTCCTTGACTAATCAAAGAATTAATTTTAGTCCCATTTCAGCAATATTGACATCTGTATTTCAAAATATATACAGTTAATCTGAAGGGTATACAAGTCAATGGCTGCATTGATGTGGACGGTTTCTTCCTCTTCACTCGGTGATCCATTTGGAGTCATTCTTATTTCCTTGCTTGTATGCTTTCTGACTTATTATTTCTTCACTGGTCTTCAATATGGCCATGTTACAAGTGAATTTACTGTGTAAGTTGTGTAAGTATCCACATATGTTTGACATTTCTTCTTTGTCATTCCTAGGCCTGGAAGAGATTCTGTCTTTAGACAATAGTTTTCCTTAGAGGGCAACAGTTGACCACTGATGAGTTCTTTATGGCTGTGGGGGCAAGAGTGTCATCCCACATCTGTCCTTTAAAGGTCCCTGCTTTCATTTCATGCTTCTATTTTATTCTAGGTTCATAGGTAGTTACAGAAATATTTATTCAATAAACATGATAACACATGTGCAAAGCTAAGAAAAAAACTGAAATAAAAGAGGGTATAGTCATCAGGTCATTAAATAATTCCTGTTAAAAAATAAAATAAATCATCACATAGGCCAAGGCGCATTTGCTTCACAGGCTTCACAAGTCCTGAGACTACAGTTTTTAGTCTAACATCAAGCCTGAAGCCTGATATAAGTAATGGCAGCAGCATATTTACTGGGCTACAGAACTACAATCTCCACTGTTCCCTGTGGGGCCTCAGTTAAACAGCAGATTATTTTGCCAAACTGTATTGCCATTTATGTCTGGATCTTCTGATTACTAATGCTACAGGTCATTATGGCAGACAGTTGCATAGGGTTAAAATGAATATTTTCCCATAACTTGAGAAAAATAAAGTACTATCACTGAGATATAACATAACTCTTTCTGTATCTCCACAGAGATTCTATGATCTTTAGCTATTTTTCTTTATGTGTTTATAATGAACAGCACCAATTCATCCCTAAAAATTGTCATGAAAATTAACTAGCCCTAGAAGGAAATGTGCTTGTCTCCACTGGCTTATCTTTTGGCAAACACTTAATCATCTCATCCAAATAGACTTGCATATTAGCACATTATGTAAGATATATAAGAAAATAGCAACAAGAGCAGAACTTCTCTGGAGAAAAACTCATGGATAAGCTTGCCTACAGAGTTCATAAAAATAATTATTCGAAATTTTACAGATTTATGAGACAGATCCTCAGTTAGTTCACCGTTTCAGCTCCAGTGAAGCCAGTGGAATTATGTCTACATCTACTGAAGTTCTACTTCAGACAACTAATTGTCTCAACTAGAAGTACAGTGCTAATTTAAAAATCCTAAATAGCAATTACAGGTAATGCTTCTAAGATTTTATTTCTTCTAGAAGAGAGCGTTGGAAAAATAACAAATGAGATCAATTTGTGGTAAGCTGTGAAGTGCAATTCATAATGCTGCAATTTAGAAAATATGTGTTATTGCACAGCATTGTGCTAGCATGGTGTACCCAATGTACCATTTAACTGGTATTTCATATTTGGTAATGGCCTTACCAGGTATTTCAAAGAAATGGGGAGAAGGGTAGAAGAGAATTAATATACGAAATTACACCATAGGGATAATGAAGAGAGGAGTTTTTCCTTCCTGATTCTATTGTTCCTCTTCTGCCCTGAAGTGTATCGATTTTCAGGCTCTAAGTAATTCACACCTGGCCTGAGCGTAAGAAATGGGAGGGAGACAACCGAAACGAACAGGAGTTAGTGCTGGCTGAGAAGATAGCATAGTTGACAATACTACAACATAAAGCAGCAGCTCAACAGCTCCACTGGAAATCCAGTAACAAGCTAGGACTGAGCTTCTTTTGTATAAGACCAAGATAATGGGGGAAAAAAAAATACCCGCCCTTGCCTAGGGAATACTTAGGCAGTTCTCACACAACCATGCAGGCCCACCTGCCTGAGCGTACTCAGGGTATAAACCAGGAGAGCTACAGTTGCTATTTTCATCTACTCAGTTCCTGGGTGAACAGTGCTCAGCTACATATCTCGATACTAGAATTCAGCAGTAAATTTTCTATGAAACATAATCATGAGAAGGTGTTGGCATCAGATTTAAGTTACCTGTATCTTCATAGAATTATGGTTGGAAGGAACCTCTAGAGGCCATCTAGTCCAACCCCCCTGCGCACGCAGGGTCACCTAGAGCACGTGGCACAGGACTGAGTCCAAGCGGGTTTTGAAGATCTCCAGAGAAGGAGATTCCACAACCTCTCTGGGCAGCCTGTTCCAGTGCTCTGTCACCCTCACCCTTAAGAAATTTTTCCTTAAGTTCATGTGGAACTTTTGATGCTTCAGTTTCTGGCCATTTCCTCTAGTTCTGTGGGTGGCCACCACTAAAAAGAGGCACGCACCATCCTCCTCACTGCCTCCCTTGAGGTATTTGTAGACACTGATCAGATCCCCTCTCAGCCTTCTCTTCTCTAGGCTGAACAGGCCCAGCTCCCTCAGCCTCTCCTCATAGGGCAGATGTTCCAGGCGCCTGATCATCCTTGTAGCCCTGCACTGGACTCTTTAAGAGTTTTTTTGTTGTTCTGTACAACTCTCGAGCCCTCTTCCTCCATTTTTAATCCAGCAATCTATGGGTAAAGCTGCTGTTTTAATGGTCAGCTTCTCTGAAAGCCAGCATTTTGTTCCATGTACAAACTCATGGTCTCAATATACCAGGATTGTCTTATTGTCTTCCTTTTTTTTTTTTTTTTTTTTTTTTTTCCAGAAGCATGATACATTTCTTCAAATCTAAGCAAATAAATAGATGCCAATAGGTAGTAGGTATGTTACAGGGAAGCCACTACAGTCAATCCTGTCACAAGACACTGTTACAAAAGGATGTTTACTGGCAGTCATGCAAATAATGTATGCAAGTGTTCTTGAAAAGTGAATCCCAATTCCACTGAAACCAAAGGCAAAAGCAGCAATTTCAGTAGAGCCAGATTCATGCTATTCTCCACCTCTGTCCACAGTAAGAAATAATTCATACTATTTGATTGCACAGCTCTTATTATAGTGAAGTACTAATGCTCTGAGTCTTTAGAATATACTACAAAAGAAACACTTTTCAGCTGAGGTATTAGGAAAAATTTACACACAGAAAGAGCAATCAAGCACTGGAACAGGATGTGCAAGGAAGTGATAGAGTCACCATCCTTGTCAGTGTTCAAGAAGCATGTAGAGGAGGTGCTTAGGAACATGGTTTAAAATGTGTGGCGTTGGAGGGCTTATGATTGGACTCGATGATCTCAAAGGTCTTTTCCAATCATAATGATTCTATGACTATAAGATTCTACTGAATTAGGTTGTCATAAAGAACTGAATAACCAAGCAAGCAATGTAACAACTTTTTTTAGTGTTGAACCCTAAAATATGTGTTTGTTCAAAATGCATATGAAGTGGCCAGCTTTAAAATATCCATATTAGCCAATGCGTTTTTTTACTAAAAATGTTCTCCAATACAGTTGTAATTTATAGTCGCAGTTCTTCTTCCTCTTGTTATTGATTTGTCACTTGCACTTTATTTTACTGGAATGCTATTATAGTAAATCATATAAAGTATTGAATAAGATAATAAAGTATAAAGTATTTCTCTGATAAATAATTGGAAGGACATATTAGTTCTTCTAGTTACAACATTCAACTGGAAGCTCATGTCCGTCTAATCAAAGTAGAACTAAAGACACACAAAGCTGAAAGCAACTTCAAGTGAACACCCTGTGTCCTATCCCATGCAATTCTTCATCCCTCATGTCCTTTCGAAGTTACGGTCTCCAAGAGAACACCTCCCCATACCACAAGCTTAATGGCAACTTTCATTTTCAATCGTTTATATTTTGTTATTTAAATGTTCCTGCAAACTGTATTATTTTTTATTCCCAAATTGCTGATAAAATTTTAAAGTGAAAAAAAACCCTGAAAATGCACTGCTTATTAACAGCTCCATTTACATTTATATTATTATAATGAACTTGTACCTCCAAAATCATTAGTCAGCCAAATTTAATCTTTCAAAGGGTTGGCATGTTGATTTTTTATCATTTTTATTTTCTTTCTTGTGAAGATAAGTGTGACAGAGAATATGAAGGAAGTAGCAATATGGAATTGATTCAAAAGGTACTACTTTTAATATTCTAATTCAATACTAAAATATTATATTTTCTGTTAGCAGTCTCTTTTTTTTCAGTTAGAAATGAGAGATTTGCTTATTTCTTCATCTGGCCTATGACAACCAGGGAACACCAAGCCGATAAAAAACTGTCCTTTTAGGCAATCAGGAGGTCTGATTTGGAAAAAAAAAAAAAAAAGAGTATTTAAATTTCCATGTGTTTCTTCATGTACCATACCTACTCTCTGTAGACTGACAAAAGTAAGTGGCTGAGACTATCAGAAATGATGTAGAATTACTACTTACTATAATTCTAACATAGAATAGAGCCATAATAAATTATCAATGTAGATCTCTTGGAAGGGAGAGGAATTTGGTTACACAGTAATTGTTTACTTCACAGTCAGAAAGGAACTTAGAAGGAACAACCAACACATCAGAGGCTTTTTGAATATCAAAAGAGCACCACAATCCTCCCAAATATTTCTTCAACAGTCTCACAAATGTGCAAGTCTCAGAAAAATCACAGTAAAGTATCTGTAAATCAAAAATATGGAGAAAGAAGGTGCTGATGTGGGGGGAAAGATGCAGTAAAGGTCTGATACCTCTGTTTGTGAGAGAGAGACACATTCATAAATATTCCACCTTCACAGTGGGTAGACCAGCAGTTCAATTGGCTCTGTGGTTTCCAGAACTGTAAGATCTCTCAAACCTGCTGAAGCAAGTACACCTTTCAATAAGGCATATGCTTGAAAGTTGTACCCAGGTATGAAAATAAATAAACAAATCAACAACAAAACCCTTTGTTTTGCTAAAATGAAAGCATTTTTCATTTCAACTCTTAAAGTGATTCAAATGTATCTAAAGGGGATGGAGACTTTTCCCTTGCATGAGTCCAAAGGGAGCACTGCAGTGGCGAACTCTTGGGTGCCTGAAACTTGAACCAGATTAAGAAGATTAAGAGATCTGATTAAGATTGACTGCCCTAACAATTTCCTTAACAATATTAAATATTAGGGTCCCCAGAGGATTCAATTCTGGTGAATTTTCTTTGCACGATCCAGTGCTTCTGTTGGAAGGTGAAGATCATAGACAGAGATCCCCTCACTTCAGGAAAGCTGTATTTTCATAGAACTATTATCTTGGGTTAAATTTCTGCATGTACACAATGTCATAACATTTATTTTGAATTTAACCAGTGAATACAGAATATATCCTGCTGCACAAAAAAGAACTCTTAGACCTACAATGTTAATTCTCTTTGATAGGTTTGAACCATGCACAGTTTTTAACAATGACCTGATAAAAAATTTCACAACATGTATTTGTATACTCATTATTTATCACATGTATATGTACGTCTGTGTGCACCACATCCATCTGCATTTTCATTTACATTTATGCACCCATTATGTTTGGCTGCCTTGTCAGGAATATGATCTGTGCCTGGAGGAATTAACTGCAATCTTTTTCATAAAGAATCTAGTCTCTCTGGCAACACACAAGCTTTAGTTCCATTATCTAAATCTTTTATCTTCCTTTCTTTGATTGCAGGATAGTTTTTCATCTCTATATTTTTTCAGAGAATAAAGTGTAGATGAAGTCCCCTTCTGTGACAGAAATATTCCACCTTCCCTGTGAAATTGCCCTGAAGGTCTCATCAAAGAAAACACCCTCTGAATTATTAGGTGCATATGTTAAAAATAGTCATTTGCATTTCATTAAAATAACACAGGCTTGCTGCTAAGTCTTCCCTCCTGTCCTTTTGAATTTGTGTGCATTGAAAACAGGTCTTTTATAAATATAATCACTATCCTCCTTTTTTTTTTTTCAAGAATTGTAAGAACAGATATTTCCTCTTCCTATTTCTTTGATATCTCCTCCATATGAACACAGAAATACCGTCATTCTGTAACTTCTTTTAGGTTAAAAAAGTCTTAGGAAATGTTTCTAAAACCTAAGGAATGTTAGGTTAGAATGGCTGTTCTTTTGAAAAAAAAAAAAAAATTTTTTTAATTAACACAAATCTTGATTCTATGGGTGATTCAAAAGTGTTATCAGTACTAAATGTTGAACTGGCAACCACCCAATTAGCAGCAGGAAGGTGGAAGCCTATGGAAAGGTTTTGTATATCGTCGTACCAGAGTTTACCCAGATTAGGTATTGCATGTGCTACTGTCTCTGAACGCAGTTCCTTCGACTAGTTCAGTGGCTTATTTCCAAAGGCCTTCTTGCCCCTTTCAGTTCTGCAGCTCCGAGATCACAACATCAGAAGTCCTCGGAATATCATTGTCCTCTTTCATACTCGGGCTCAGACCATTGTACTTTTGTTCATTTGTTAAAAACCAAGCTGGCTGCCCTGACTGCAGGAAATAAAGCTTTTGCTGTAGGGCCTTTCACACTGATATTGTTTGCCTTTCTGGGAATAATGCCATGTCTTGGATGCCAGATCTTCCCAATCAAAAGTTTTGGCTTCATGATACATTCTTTGTGCCATGCCTACACTACACATCATTGCCTTAACAAGCCGCTGAGTTTCTGTGGTGCTATTAAACCTTTGTGCCTCCCCCCCCGCCTCTCCCTTCCAGGCTTATCATGGCTGAATAGCACAAAAGTATTTTTGAGAAAGCAAACATGTGCATGGACAATATTCCACACAGGATTTCACAGGGCAAAATGAAGCAAGGCATGGACTATTTTGCCCTACCGAAAAATAAATAAATAAATAAATTATTTTCTCCCCATAGAGTGTAAGGTCTACAACATGAATTCAAACTGAGATAACAAAGCAGCTTATTCCTAGCATTTCCTAAAAAAACAGCATTTCCCACTGACTTAGCACAAGTCACTGGCCCTGTCCACAAACAACATTTGCAGTGACAGCACAAAATTATTTGTGACTGCACTCCCTTGGGCTTGGTCACCCATGACATTTTTGCTTATCTGAAGTGGCCATATTGGGATAACATCATTACAAGTGAGAAATGCCTCAAAGTTATCATATTAGTCACAAGCAGGATACTCACACAAACAGGATGCTTATGGTACCTTTCCCTCTAAATTCATTACATCTCCTTGATGCCAAAGATCAAAGACACGCTTGGGCTAACAGACTTGAAGAGCTCACCTTCCATTAACAAATCACTGCTGAAC
>NW_010587470.1:261223-290084 GCF_000705375.1 Tinamus guttatus
CTGAACCAAACATTATACAAACTGTCATGATACAATCACAGAATCACAGAATCACATAATGGCTAAGTTTGGAAGGGACCTCCAGAGATCATCTAGTCCAACCCCCTGCTCCAGCAGGGTCACCTAGAGCACGTGGCACAGGGTGGCATCCAGGCGGGTTTTGAAGATCTCCAGAGAAGGAGACTCCACAACCTCTCTGGGTGGCCTGTTCCAGGGCTCTGTCCCTCTCACAGTAAACAAGTTCTTCCTCACATTTACATTTATGTTCAATGGTCAACGGTATTTGGGAAAGCCATGGATAGAACTGGCAGCTTTTCTTTCCCCCTTGCTGATGCTTCTCTGCTATTCTCACTTCACCAGGGCCCTAGGATCTGTTCTGAGAGATTTTAGCCCATGGGCAGCATAACCAGAACAAAGTTACTCTGTCAATGTCAACCCTTCCTCATACCATGAAAGACTTCTCCTTTTCCAAACTAAGAAAGAACATATCCAGTTTAATGTTTTGGCAAAACAAGTCCAAGCACCTATGGGAAAATCAAGATCAACAAGATCACAACTGCACATTAAACTGCTGATGGAGATGTATGATGAAAGCAGAATTGCTGGGAAGAGGCAATCAGAGCAACACATAATTCTATCGAGTAAAGATGCTGCATGAGGCCAACAAGGCATAGCATATATGAAGTATTTCCAGATGTCATGAAGTGTCTGAGTGGAATTAATGTCTGTTGTGTCCATATTAAGAAAGAGTGAGAAAAAGTAGCAGAGATGATCTGCATAGTTTGGTAGCACCTTCAGCCTCATCAAAGTCAGCAGCAGGATGTGAGAAGCAACTTGTTATGATAGCAGAACTCCTATACCTCATATTCACATTGTTTGTCCCATTAATGCTTTCTGAGACATGAGTGTGCTTCTAGTTGGAAGTATTTTCTCTGTTTTTTTTTTTTTTTTTTCCTCATTAGAGCAAATGTTTGCTCTAACATATTCCTAGACCAGGTAAAGCCAGAATACGTATCATTTCCAGGAAAAGGGCTAATATTCTAGTTTTTTTCCACCTTTTTTTTTTAAAAAAAAGCAAATATTCTGCCAACTTTTCTAATTTGGACCATTTTAAGTCTTAAAAAGTTCATAATGGGGGGCAAAGAGCTTCTTCCACGGGTGTTGTCCTCATGCCCTTATGCAGGACTGAATTTTAGTGGAATACTTCTGCGTTTTGTTCCTTTCAGAGACTTGAGTTTATAATGGTGTTTCTAGTATCTTAGTCTCAAAATGTTTTGAATGAGCAGTCCACATTTACAAACTGGGATTGCATTTTCCACACAGATTATGCAACAAAGGGCAGTTATTACACTGGAGCAGTGGGGACCATCTCCAGAAATTTCTGAGTGTTATTTTCCTTCTGCACTAAGCATGACAGTGCTCAGATCAGCCTCAACACTAGCTCTCCAATACACCATGGCAGGATGTGCAAATGGCTACAAGATGTACATTCTGGAACAGGACATGTACTGTGGATGTGCAGTAAGTGCAATTGGAAGGATTTCTACAAGCTAAAAATGCTAGAGTATAAGTCTATTTTCCTACATTATTAAGCATGAGGTACTGCACACAGCTAGTTCATTTGTATTACTAAAACTAGTGAAATCTTCATTACCAGTACCATGCTTTCCACTACAGCGTCTAAGTTTCCACTCTCTGGGATTGTGTCTTGTTCAATGCATGTTTTGCTGTGGGTATACATAGTGATACTATCCCTCCCTTCCTTGTCATATCTAATCCTCAGTAGATCTTATGCTCTGGAAAAGATGGGAGATCTCTTCTTCAGGTACAACTGGACGAAAGTCACCATTACAACTGCAAGTGCTTTGTACAATTTTGCATAGGGAATTGTAGCAGAAGGTGCCACATATCATCATATCAGCACATCAGATTTTGGTATACCACAAAGGAGGTGGTCAGGCTCTTCTTACCTCTCTCTGCACCCAGATGCGCAAATGAAAACTAGTTCATTTGCTATGACTGTCAATCAATTATAACTCTTGCTCTGAGCAAATATCAAACACTCTGCTAAAGAGATATGGCGCCTAAATGTTCTGGCTTACAATTGCCAGCTTTAGTTATTAATTCTACAGTAAGTGAAGCTGAGAGATAAATTTGGTTATAGAAGATTTAACAGAGGTTAACCCTTATTTAATCATTTCAGCCAAGCAAACAGTTTTGATCAACAGCATAGAGCTCTAGTTCAATATTTACACCTTGCATGAAAATATGGCATTTAATCTAATCAAGCTGGTCAATGCTGAACATGCCACATTAAATGTTTGCTCTTCAAATCTGGAGTTCATTCATTCTGTCACTCTAATTCCCGAACTCAATTTGAAAATAGTTTGCATTACATGCTATCTTGCAGCTTTATGTGTTTGCCTAATAAACACAGGTTAAATGACCTTGTCTTGTGAATGTGACATTGTTAAAATCAAAGAATAAATGTGACAGAAATATCTGCTAAAAGAAGAAATAATGCATTGTTAAGGAGAAAAAGACAAAATATCTCTGTCACAGTTCTTTTGCTACCAAATATAGATTTGTTTTTTGTTCCCCAGCAGAACGTGAGCTGCTTATGCACCGATTGTAATTTTTTCTCTTCCCACTCTAGTTAAGTCTTTTAGACAGTAGATTGAAAGATGAACAAACAAATAGGGAGACAGTGAAAAGAAAACAATGTAAAATTAAAATCTCTTTAAAAATGACATAGTCTAAAGTAAAGCAATAAAATTTGATTCTGATCTTATACAAACCATTTCTAGTAAAGCAGGAGGAACTCTAATGCTCTTGAAGGAGATGCAATGGGAGTAATGAGATCACAGTCAATGCCTATGGGCTTTTTTCTTCATTATTTAGGTTTCTCATACTAGAAGTGAGGCTGCACAGAGATTAGGACACAAGTTTCAGAATGAAGTGGAGAAAAAAAGATATCTATATTTAAAATAAAAGCACAGCATTTCAACTCTTTTCACTTCTTTGGAGAAAGTACAAAAAGTAGACTTATTGTAAATAGTTCCATGATAAAACTTTCCAAAGGAAGAGGTCATAGTTTCTAGAAAAACTTGCTTCCAGACATAGGTATATAAAATCATACTGCTTTCTTGCTTCATAGAAATGCTGTGAATCTTTTGCTGTTTATGAGCAATGTAAAAGAACTGCGAGATTTATACTAGGCTGAAACTTGATCAAAGGTGAAGAATCAGAAGGCACAAACATTGAGCATGGCAGAACATGCAGCAGTGATCTCCTTAGCAAAAGGGGAGCTGCTCCTCGAACGAGGCCCGGCCCCACCAACAGGCTGTAATGGCACCAGGATGCTCTGAGATGTACCTGCTCCTGGAGCTGGCATGGACATCTCTAAGAGGCTGCTGAACACTGCTGCATGGTGCTTGTATTTTTAGCTCCACTTTACTTTCAAAAATACAGTTCTGTTTCTGTATATAAACATATTAGTATTAATATTAATCTTTTGGCAGTTTACTGCCATTATACTGTTTTTTTGCCCTTTTTTGGCAAGGAGGGAGGGTAAATATATATACATAAATGCATACATGTACAATTTCATATATGGATTAGAGGGAAAATATCAATATCCTTTACACAGTAATAGAAATAAAATTAATATATACCAAACCACACAGTACAGTAGTAGCTAAAAGAGATAAGTGACTTATCTAGGGTTACAAGGCCAGAGCAAGAAACAGACATTTAGAGATGGATTTATCTGCCCTAATTTCAGCATTGGGAAGTTAAAATTTGGAATCAGAACAAGTTATCCTAAGTTTTTGTTATAGACAATGCAGAAAAATAAACACTTTAAAGCAGTTTTCATCTGACTCTAAAATGAGTCAGATAAATAACTTTCCGAAGATCTAATTCTCTCCAACTATAAAGGCAACTGGCTACCAGCTCAGCCCTAGACAAATTTATACCCTGAATTAAATGATATGGACCCACCCAGATCTCCTAAGTACTATGTTATGTTTTATAAATTTATAGAATAAGTATTAAATTTGTTGCATAGAGGGAGACCTCAGGAGTTCGCCGCATATTCTTCCTTATTTTTCCACTGCACCCTTTGGCACTTCATTATTTTCTTTTCCTACTCTTATAAAATGTCTGACTGTTAAACACGATGAACTATTTTATTGTTAAGCATTTAAGAAGAGAAAAATGATGGTTTGAATGTTAATGCACCAAGGTAGATCAGAATCTTAGTGCTGTTAAATGCTTTCTGAGCCACTAGAGCGTAGCACCAGTGCTATAAGGAAGCACTCCCTGATGGATTGTTAGCAATACTCTAACTCTTTTCAGGACAATAATATTGACTTCATATTAGATAAACATGAATCTTCTAAACAAGAGGTGAATGCCCGGTAACCAGCCTCTTCTTCGTGTCTAGTAGCTAAAAGGCAGCAGGACACACTCTGTAGAGTTTAATTTTAACTGTAATTAACTTTTGCAGTGAAGTGCAGTAAGGTAACAAATGAAGCACAGTGCTGCAATACGGGGCTCTGTGAAGAGAATGGAGGAGGTCATACTCTATACCTTGACAATTTTTGTTTTCCACAAAGCCTATTTTAAGTAAAGTACAGAAATTAAATGACCCTCAAGCTTTGAAAGAGGCAGCTGTGTGGGAGAAAATAAAAATGAAAATCAGTGAGGTATTGAATCTGCAGTTGTAAGCTGTGCAAAAGGTAAAGTGTTGACATGACAGGGAAAAGGATAGTCTTTCCACTTTATCTATAGGCCACAAGTTTAGAGAAACTAACGCAGTGTCTCAGAAAAAAAATGTTTAGCAGTAAGAAATATATTTGTTTATATCTCCAGAAGAATTGGTAGACATAAACATCAGTGAATTTCTATATTTACATGTATAATTTTCTATCTGCTAATGAGAAATAGATCAAATTTTGTCACTCAATACACTGACATAAAACAAACAAAATGTACAACTAAGCTCATCAAAAATGAGCAAACAAGCAAACAAACAAACAAAAAGGTTTCCCAGTGGATTTTTAGCTCTTTCCTTCCAGCAATCTTTCCAGGTGAATTTTGTATAAAGTAATAATTTTCAAAAAATTAACATTTCTGATTTTTAAATTCCTTTAATATTTAAAATTAGGGTAGGAAGTGTCTGGAAAATATTGTCCTGTTACTGAAGAGAGAAATAAAGTGAATCTGCTCCCAGTGGGATGACGCAAATCTTCAGTAAATGACATGGCAATAGAATAATTTTGTGGATGGCTCTTTTTTAGTATTATTATAACTACTGATCTTCGTATTTGTTATTTTCTTTCATTTTTTTAATATCTAAGTGGCATCCATTAAGAATTTAGAAACTTTTGATAAGCATTTGTTAAGATTTCAGTTTTATTCTACTTCTATGAAAGAGTAAAATCCCAAATTCTAAATACTTTTGGCAAGCCCTAAGCAGTCTTTAAAGTGTTGGAGTATAGGAACTAAAAATCCAGAACTTGCTGCAGTCAGTTCCTCTCAGCCCTGCTCTCACTTTTACCTCAGGACAGAAACGGGAGTTTGTCACTGCAATCTGCCATCATCGCAAGAAACATGCCAAGAAAAAAAATTCTGAAAAGGACCCCAAGTGGCTGTTTAATTCATGCCTATACCCCAATCCAGAACTGTCTTCACCCAGCTCTTCTTGACAGATGTTTGTCTAAATCAGTCTGTAAAGTCTCCCGCTCCAGTGATTAACTCCGCTTATTAATAGAGATTTTGTATTAAAGTCACTGAACTAACCGGAATTCCTAAGCATCCTGAGTTCATGCATTTTGGTTCGCACTATCAGTGTCTACAAGCTCAGTGAAAAATCATTTTCACAGAAAAACTGTGAGGTAGATAAAATATTCACTGGTTTCATATCTTTTCCATATTCCACTCTCATTTTCATTTCAGCCGCACTCCCTCCACGGCACTTTGAAGAAGTTTTACAGATAAATCCAGAGTTTTTATGCTTTGTCTACTTTATATTTTTTACCTCACAAATCTCATCCTCATACATAACACAGTGTGACATTAATAAGCTAAAATGATTGAAATATAAGCATTTTATCTTTCTTTGGGTATTTGAAAGTGTCTTTATTGTAACTTTTCTTAATATGCAGTGAAAAACACACTTGATAAGGCAAAACAAATCTTATGTTTCCAAATGTTTTTCTATGCAGCTACTATTGCCCTAGAAATTTCACTGTGGGACAAGGAAAAGCAATTTGTGAAAAATCTATTAATAGTTTTTTTTTAAAAAAAATATTGCATTTCATCCTGGTATTTAGTACCTGGTTATTTTTCTGTATGTATATCAATCTGATATACCATTTCTGCTTCCTAGTTGTTCATACTGCCTCGCCATTATCTGTATGGCTGGTAAGTCAAAAATCAAGCAAATTTTCAAAAATGATGAAAGGAAAAACGTATTCAAAGAAACAAGGCAGAAAAAAAATATTGGTATGTATGCACACCAGTGCTACAAGGTTCTCAAAAATATTTTAAAGATGCTAACTAGCTAAAGTGTGTAATGGTTAAGGATTTTATTCAATTATGTCAAAATAAAATACATGCAATCATATCTTTCCTATTAGTAAATTGTGATTCACACAGTAAATTATATTTTAAAATACATATGCATTTATTTCATCATCCCTCTACTCAAAGGTATTTTTAAGTGTGTTATATTATAAAAGGCCATTCCCTTGACTAGGTAAACTAGTATCATCCCATCATCTTCAAAGGAGCTGCACCAGGTTTAAAAATGAAAAAAAAAAAAAAAAAAAAACTATTTTATCACTTTACTAAAAGGCCCCTTCACATAGCAGAGAACTTTTTTGTACATGAAGAAAAATAAGATTTTCAGTGTATGCACAGCAAGGAAAATTACTAGCTCTTGGATATTGCAGATTTAAAGGGTATATGAGAAGCTTCTGAGCTCTCTATATTACTTTGGAACTTGGACAAGCACAAACACGATGAAGAGGTTTAGCAGGATGCATATTAGAAATTGGAGTAAACTGTAACTGTGCAATAAAAATTATAGAAGAAAGTACAATGCTATGATTTTTATGAAGCACTGGGAGCAAGAGGCATCCAAAAGAGCTTTTCTTAAGTTTTCCTTCAAATAAATTAATAACTTGGTCTCCACGCACAGGCAAGCTTTCTGACGCTCTTTCTCCCTTTTTTCCCCTTTCTTGCAGCCCATTAGTTTTGGCTCATAAAAATGTATCTGGAAATTCTTTTATGATTCATTTAATGTTTGGAACGTACTGAATAATGACTTCAGAATTTCAATGAGTTTTAATTTTGATTCACTTCAAACTCAGAAGAAACACATTTTCTCCCCAGATGTCGCAAGAGGGATTGCTGTCCGGCATGAAAGGAAAATGAAGCAGATCTGGGTGAGCAGAAATGGTCAGATACTTCAAAAAAAGTGATTTAGAGACGATGCCAAGTGAAGAGGTCACCTTGCTCTCAATCTAACACTTCCTCCTGTGTTGACTTTTTCAAAGATTAAATAAATAAATGGGAAGATACACTGGTCTGGCAGGAAAAGGCAGTTATAAGAGAGTTTTGCTAATTCAGGCATCTCAAAAAAAAAAAAAAAAAAAAAAAAAAGTGATCTCTGTGTCCCAAGAATTCAAAGACAGGGTGAAACTAATAGACTTGGGGAGGGAACTGGGACATTGACTTGCTTCTGCATAGCAGCATGGAAGCAGCAACGGCTCGTTTGGGGAGGGAATCCCACACATTCCAGCCCCTTCAAAGGAGACAGCAACAAAGATTAGTTTCAGTTTTCAGGATTTTGTCTATGTCAAAGAGTACTCTGAAGGAGAGAGCTGCCTACTGTGTGATTGGAGTTGGCCAGGCTTCAGTACAAACTTGACCCTAGTTAAATTCTGCAGTAATGGAAAAACAAAAAAAAATAAACAAACAAAAAGCACTAAGTCAAAAACTACCCTTCAAGCAACCTACTATCTGACTAAATAAAATTTAAGATACCAGTGCTTGCTGTCAGGTATTCTTTTTCTTCAAATAAACTTTTTTATTTTCCTATCTATTGAATAAAGAGATTAGAAAGATGTGAATAAAAAGCACCCATGATCTGTAAAGAGCAGACAGGATCCTGCTGCCAGAGCTGGCCGTAGTGCATTTGCAACACTAATCCCAGTAGGCAATCTCAGCTTTTCTGCTACATGCTGCTCTCAATAAAAGTAAAAAATAAATAAAATTAAAAAAAAAAGTCATGAAACATTGACTTACAGAATCACAGAATGGTGGAGGTTGGAAGGGACCTCTAGAGATCATCTAGTCCAACCCCCCTGCTCTGGAAGGAACACCTAGAGCACGTGGCACAGGGTGGCATCCAGGCGTGTTTTGAAGGTCTCCAGAGAAGGAGACTCCACAGCCTCTCTGTATATAGGTCCTGTTCCAGGGCTCTGTCATGCTCACAGGAAAGCAGTTCTTCCTCATATGGAGGTGGAACTTCCTGTGTTTCAAATTACACCCATTACCCCTTGTAAGAGGCTGTTTTGGATTGTGTTTTGTCTCAACATTGTTGATATACCATTTAGGACTTCTTGAACTAGGCATGCCATCTACCAGCTCAAGGTGTCTTATCTCTATACGTTTTACACCTTGACATCCCATCTCTGGAAGGGCTGAGATATCTCCATACAATTTACAACTCCTTGGCCTTGGCATCCCATCTCCGGGAAGACTTGGATATCTTATCTCCATACAATTTACAACTTTTGTCCTTGGCATCCTGCTTCTGGGAGGACTGTGGTATCAGCTCCAGGTGTTTTATCTCCATCAGCATGAGACCCAAACAACGCTCAGCAGTGTCTATGGAGCGGCATTGGCACTGGAGTGGGCTGAAGAGGAACACCAGAGCACACAGAAAGCTGGTAGACCCTTCAAGTACGGGAACATAAAAGGAGCACGTATTCCCCTTGCTAGGTGTGTGTAACACCACCTGCACCGACACACCGAGGCACCTGCACCTGCACCAGAGTGGAGCCAACAACACTTAGCATGACTGGTGGTGCTGATAACTACAATCTTCCTGCAGTTTTCCTGATTGCTTACCTTTCTATCTTTCTTTCTCCCTTCTTTTTCTCTCTGTCCTATCACACTTATGAGTATAAAACTTACAAGTTTGTATGGCATTTGACCTCGTTTGTGTCTTAATCTCGCTCTTGGGATCGTATCGAAACCTCCCCTGACACTGGATCGGGACACCCCTCGTCCTGTCAGTGGCCACCACGGAGAAGAGCCTGGCCCAATCCTCCCTACAATCACCCCTCAACTACTTGAGCTCAGGCTCCATACAGATTAAAGTCAAAGTGACCTTTTTAAGATAGCCATTACTCACTAATATAAGGTAATAAACAGAAACTATCTTTACTTTGTCTATGACTTAAAGATCCTAGATAAGATGTTGGCATTTAAATATAAATATCTAAATGTGGGCAACTTCATGTAAGCTAGGTGTTCATGGTCCCATTACACTTAATGGAAAGCTAGACAAAATAAACAAGGGAGCCCGCATCCTTGTTTATGCATATTTCCTGCTGGAAAGTTATTATAATTCATTTCCTTCTCATAGTTTCCTTCTCATATAATACTACATATTGTAGCATTAAAGATTAAGTGTTAAAGATAAAGATAAAGGTAAAGATAAAGTATTAAAGATAAAGTGCTCAGAACTTTGCAGTAAGCCCATTAGGTAAAATGACCAACCCACTCAGTCACATTCCTTGCTTTGGAAAATCCTTCTGAATTTACAGCATGACATTATGGTTAAGTCACTAGAGAAAAGTAAAACAAACAAACAAAAAAATCAGTATTATTTTATCAGTGGGTAATTAAAGCTTTTTGCATTGGAAACAGATCAGCAGAGGTAAAATTAAGAATGTTAAGGTGGGATGGCAGATCACTGGTTGACCAATTTTCATGCTGAAAATAATCAAAGCTAACTGATAACAATCACACATAAAGATATTATTTCAGATTTGTCACCTGACCTTTCTTTGGAATATTTTAAAAGGCTATAGTGTATTAATGGAAAAATGCCATTTCCACTGACATTAATTCAATTTTTGCTCAGAGAAAGCAAAATTAAATTTGAATGAATGGCTTAAAATGGTTAGGCAATACTTGGCAGAAAATAATTGAAGGCAAATACAGAACAGGTACATAATAGCTCCATGACTGTAGGCTCTCTCCACAGCATTTAAAAAGACGCAGCTAATGACTTGATACATAAGACTATGAATCTGGGGAGAAAATAAAGTCAAAATGGATTTTGTAATTTCTGTATTCATCAGTTGAAATGACATCTCACCTTTAAAAATCCACAAATGAGAAATCAGTCTATGAACCTTTAATTCAAATGTGATATCAACAGCATGTATATAGAAGCTAAAAATTTAAAATAATGGCAAAGTTCATGATTTTTTTCAATAACAAATGCCTCATAAGAAACACTAGGTGTCATTTTATGAGACTCTAAATGCTAAAACTCAAGAGAATGTACAGTTCCTTTATTTCAAAAAAATCTGGAAACAAAAATGGTAATTAAATTAGACTGAGTTTATTATTCAATAGAACATGATAGACATGCCATAGACTCTGTGAAAGGACAACATTTTTGGCTAACAGAAAAAATGCTGTAGCTGAGTAGTACTTAGGTTTGAATGTCAGAGAAAACATGTGAGTCTAGCTCAAAACAGGCAGGGAAGTCGGAACCTTGTTCTTTTCTGAATGAAGATCTGCCAGCAGATTCCAAATGTCAGCGTCTGCGGTTTAACAGCATCGGTGTGTCAGTACTTGCACCAAATGTTACCATGAAACATTCAGTGAACAGGAATACTCATTAAAGGTTATTTTAATTTCAATTTGAATAAAACAATTGCAGGATGTTGTCTTTTGTCAGTTTTTTTATCCCTCATAATGGGATTCTTTCCACCAGTTTCCAGAGATTGCATCATGCTTCAAAAGACTCCCACTAAAAAAATGTTTCTCAAAAAAAGCAACTTTTAAAATTGCACTTCAGATAGTGCCACTTCCAATAGTCCCTCTGCTTAACCAGACTCTTCCTTTCCATTGCCCAGAAGGTTTAGAGCAGCCTTCTCTGTTGGTGCTTGCCAAGCTCCCTCACTCCCTTTCCCCAGCAGAGTAGCTATGAATGCGACATCCCCCGTGCTAGGACCAGCCAGCCAGTCACACAGTGTCAACACGCACTGCAAAGGCGTATGAGAAATGACTGTCAGAGCCAGCTTGCTGTCTACTTGAGCTCTTCATTGCCAAAATCCTTTTCCTCACCACTCTTTGGCTTCTGACGCCAAAAGGATATTGCTCTTTCTACAATCCAATAAGATTGTAATTGATAGGGGCAGAGAGGTTTTTCACTTCAGGGGTTTAGTGTTAAGTTGCTCTTCTGCCTTTTCAATTGCCACTTAAAAAAGAACTAGACTACTCAGAGGAAGGATAGATGTGAAAAGAGGAACAAAAATATGGTCTCCTCCTTAAGGCATTAATTTTACATAACATGGCACACGAGTTCATAATATCACAAGGGAGTTCAATAGTTTATTGTTAGATCCTAATCCTACAAATGCTTATCTTTTGTAACAGATCCAACTTGTAACAATAAACTTGCATTAAATGTATATAAAGATTTACAGAGCAGGCTACATACAGTCATTCTTTCATGAGCATTTTGAAGTTAATACTGTTCTATCTCAAAAATTTCATACTTAGCCAGGTTATCTCCACAACTCCTGGATGTTGTTTACTGATTTATCTACTGATCTCCACTGTTTTCTTTCTTTGCAGCCAGTCTTCTGGTTCATTTTTTTTGTAATTTATTTAAAAACACATGCTCAAGAACCCATTGCACAAGATTTTCAGTACTGTATAGAAGAGACAGATCCTTTCCTGATGTGCTGAAGTAAAGAGAACAATAAAAAATAGTAGAAAGATTTTTTTTACACCTGCTTTATAGCTGGAGAACAGACATGCAGGAGTGTTGAATGATGTTGCAAACATTTCACGGGGATTTAAAGTAAGGTGAGATGAAACAAATTCAGATTTCCTACATGTTCTTGCCATAAACATATATTCTTTTTGAGGAGAGATGACTCTAAAATACAGGCTTCCTATTTCTACACACTTTATTAAAGTTATCAGAGAAAAGCAACTAAACTGTTAAAAGACTATCCTCTTTGATAATGTTTTTGCATGCTATCCTTTGACTCTAGTAAAACCAACGGAAACGATTTTAAAGAAGTTAACTGAAACTTCACCTAACCTTATAAGCAATTCTGGGGAGATTCTGTTTGGGTTCCAGCCTAAGGTTAGAGTTGACTGTCATTACATTGCATTGTATATGGATATCACATGGTGTAAATTTTTTTCCTTAATAGCCTGTGTGTTCTGGAAGCTATGTCATAGGTGATTTACCCTCTGGTGAGTGTTGTTAGTGCAGCATATTACACACTTGGCTAGCCCCAGTTCTTATTCATGGCTTTTTTATTTTTATTTTCAAGGATTAGACTAAACCATGCATAGTGGGTAGGTAGGAATTCATATTCTCTTTCATATTGCTGTGCTTGGAGATATGCCACAGAGAAATACATTAAAAAAAGAAAAACAAAAAACAAACTAACAAAAAGGTTAAATTGCCAAAGCCTCACATTTATATATATATACTTGAGACTAAAGAGGAATATTAAGAGGGGTTGATTCCTTCAGCTCCTATGAGTTTACATCTGTGTCATGCTTTATAGATTGGAGAGAATTTTGCAAGGGTGAAGATGAGGAATGGAGCTGTGAAATTCAATTACTATGCTTTGCAAAATTTGGGAGTCTGTATTGGTTCTCTAACAATGCAAAGTATAGTGATTGTCCCCTTTTCCTTTTTGCAAAAGGCATTTGATTTTTTTTCTTCCTGAAATAATTACTTTTTATTATTAAAAATAATAACATTCTTCAGACTTTTCCATCCTCCCAGGAAAGAAGAGACCTTTCCTCACAACATTTAAGAGACCTAAGAGAAGAATTAAGAAAAAATCAAAAATCTTAAACCTTCTTTTTCACTTTCACAGATAAAAATCCATTATTTCATGATAACTTTTTGGCTGGTGCGAGGTAAAACAGGATATGATTGGAACTGAAAGCTATCCAGTTTTATTTATCCCTGCTTCTCTGATTTGAAATGAAGCCTGGCTGTGTGCAGATGATAACTGTGAGCAAAGGTTGACATCAATTGGAGCTGTAGGATGAGCTGTCTCTGTGTGGGGGAAAATATCACCTTTTTTAAAAGATGCTGAGTGACACTGACAAAACAGACAAGGCAGTCTAGATCAATGACATAAAAATAGTTGTCATATAATGATTAGTGAACTACCACTCATAATAATCTCCTTCAATAGACTCCTCTGAGGATAATGTTTGATTATTTGAACACATCATAGTGTTAATTACGGCTAGGCTGAATTTTACAGTCTAATTTGTATTTTTACAGTATGTGACATTTGAAAGCTTGAGGTAATTTTCAGTATCTTACTAGGTGTTTGAAATTCAGTTTGTAGTTTTTGCTTCAAACAGCAGCCTTTTAATTTAGTACCTCTTTAGCAGAGTGGGCTTGATATGGAATAATCATTAGGGCAGTAACTACATCTATAGAAAGTCTCATGGGGAGGTGTCTATCAATTTGCCCTTAAAAGAAAAATGATATTAACAGTCATAAATCTAGTTCAGTTCCTTTTTTAGCTGCAGAATAGAGGAGATTTATCTGACAGGAAGCTGGGCTATCCTCAAAATCCTCTAAACTAAGGATGAATAAACCAGTTCAAGTAAAATACTAAAAGGGTAATATATTGAAGATATATAGCCTTATGCATCAAAAGTGTTCAAAGAATTTAATAAACATTAATCTCATCTATGCATCTGTCTATCTTTCTCCTTACACCATTCACCTAGGATGTGTCCAGTGAATCATGATATTTGTGCAGGACCCAATTAAGCCTTCCTGTACATTTCTGTGGTAAAGAATCATTCTTCCCTCATCCTAGGCAAAATGCAAATGAAGTACAAATAGAAATAGTGGTAGATGTATCCAGATACACTCAAGACGTGCAAAAGAAGCATGAAAATCAGGTTTTCTGCCTGGGGAAGTGCAGGGGCCAGAATTCATCTCATCTTACTTTAAATGCCCAAAGTTACTCTACTCTTCTTTGAGAATCAACTGAGAGGCATTGATCCCTTTTGTCTGTTCTCTTTAGGATCATACAGCCTGTCCTTTAGGGGTTTTCTTCTCTCTACTGTCTGAAGGAGGACAGAGGACCAGATCAAATAGAAGTGTTAGGTGAATCTGCCCACTGGCTTTCTCATGCACCATTCACCTCAAACAGTGACAGCCCATTTTTAAGTTTTGAGCTGAGAACATTGGTTTTCAGCATCTACTCTCCATTCTGCACTAGAACTGTCAGTGCCAAGAGCAAAGGTTTGCTCTCTGGAAGTTTGCATGCTTAAGCAATTCAACATTTTACTTTAGATAATTTTTTTGACATTTCTTGAATCCAAAGCTCTGCAGCAGAACTATTAAAAGTCACTTGCAACAGCTCTATATTGGAACATCTGATGATATAAAATGAAGTGATTCTCTTCTACTATAGGTATTTGGAGTCATAGCCACAGCATCAGTTATACTCTCCTGTTGCGCGAGATTTCAGAATGGATTCACTACCAACTGGTTATGTACCAGCTATAGCTGGTAGAGTCTTGTAGTCACTTTGCAGCTATCACTTTGTGCATCTTTCTTTCATTTTCTCTGAATTATGACAATGTCTGAAGTTTTCAAAGCAAAGCTGGTTTTGAATTACTATACATGAAATGAGAATTCAGAAAGTGGTATAAATCTGTTTTTTTGTTTGTTTGTTTGTTGTTGTTGTTTGTTTGTTTTTCCTGAATCTGAAGAAGATTGTATATTCCAAATATTAATATTTAGGACAGCCTCCAAGCTAGTTAATGAATAGCCAGAATGTGAGAGTAAATACTAGAGTATAAGGTGAAAAGTAAGTGCTTATTCCTTAGACTTTTTCTTCAGATTTACACAGTAAATGAGATGCTAGAGATAAATAAGCTGCATCTATTTTGATTATATGTAAAAATAAATTATTAAACAACAAATGGGAAAAATTATCACAACAACTGTGCAAAATGAGAAGTGAATTAATCAGAATTCCTCACTTGCTTTTAGTCATAGTTATGTCTTTCATGTAGGCCATGTTTCTCTTTCTGAAAGCAGATTAGCTCCTTTTTAATTAGATTGGGTCCAATGGACTTCAATTGATTTGCTTCAGTTCCACTTTGAGGAATCACAATCACTTCCATTATCACAGAAATAATGCCTTTTAGTTCTGTTAATTAGAGGTGGGACTGGTAACACCCCTTACTACTAACCCAGTGCTTCCTGTTAGAGCAAACAAGGGTTTAGAGAACAATGGATGGTGCCTGGGCATGAACAAGCGTGCTTCCCATTTCCCCATTGAAACAAATTATTTTCAGTATATAGAAAAGATTACCAAATTTCATTCAATCACTCTAACATTTTCCATTCTGGAAATTTTCCATATTTGCCTGAACTGACTTTTTAAAGAAAAATACCAGACCAAACTTTGGGGTACTTTGAACTAATCTGATAAACATAGTTATTTGATCAAATGATATGTTTTCCACAACTCTCTCGGCCCTAGTGAGTGCATGGAGGGAACTTGGTCAAGGAACTAGCTTACCTGGACGCACCTGATGAAGATGGCTCATGGATAGCTAATGCTACACAAGCTGGACAGCAAGCAAGGATTCAAGGGACGGTTCTTGGATTTCATGAGATAATTAAATCCCTTCCTTCATTCATTTTTAATGTAATAAAAAGCGTGGCCTGAAAGTTTCACAAATGGTCATTTTCTCAGTGCCTGACTTAGCATAATTGGCTTGAAGAACATTTATTATTTAGTAATTATTTACTAATTAGTTTAATTAGTAGGAAACTGGTAGGAGATGGACTTGTGAATCACTGAGGTATTTGAAAAGTTTTTGCTGGAAAAATATTGATACTATCATGTTTTAAAAAATATTCCGTAAAGAAAGGCCAATGTTATGATGGGATCAACCAAACAAGACACATCAATCAAAGAAGAAAAAGCAAAGTAGTGAATAGCATGAATACCATGAACAGTACAGCCAGTGACGTAAAGCAAAAATTATTTGAAAAAATCATCATGTGAGTATCTAATTAAAGATTGTCTCATAATGCATATGTACTGCAGTGGAACTAGACTTTAAGACTTCCTAATGCTTCAATGCTTACTTAGACTTTTTTATGAATTTATTATTTTAATTTGCTTTTTCATTTTGTTGTTGTTCTTGTTGCTAAACATTTACAGAGTCTCAGAACCTAGGGAGATGATCATGCCAAGGGGATAATGATCTATCTCTCAGCTTCTTCAGTTATTAAAGAAAACTGAGGTCATACAACTGAATCCCTGTATACCAAATTTTCAGACGGGAATGCGAGAATTTTAGATGTTGTTTTTTTCACATTTCTACCAAGTGACACCATATCCTGCTATATATATTGAGGCAGGATACCTATTGTTTTCAGTTGCATCAGCCTTCAGATAATGGTTGTATGTATCCATTTACACCAGAAATTAAACTTCTTCAACTATGTTTGCAAGGCAGCAATATATTTTTTTTTAGGCAATGCACCCGTACATATATATATCTGAAGTTATACTTTCATACTTTTTAATCCCCTTGATTTTACTTCCTTCAAGTACTCTAATGATTTTATGGACAAGTGTTTGGGAGTTTGTGGGGGGAATTATGTGGATTTTAAGGAGCATTTAGAGAAGTGTTTGGAATGAAGCACTACTCAGCATTACAAATCTGATTCTAAAATTATGTATCTTAGTGTCCTGTATGACGTCTGCTATCATTTAAAAGTCTTCAGTTTATGCCAAGCAAAAGTAAGACATTTACGTGTAGGCAGGTAGTAGGTGCTCAGTGTTTCAGGGTCAAAGTGTCAGATAGATACTACAACTGGGAAATACTCCACCCAGGAAAACTTGTAATAAGAAACAAATACCTTTGATGGCTCAACTCTGGCTGCACTGACTACCTTTCACATGTCAGGGCCTCACCTTCCAGCTATAGCCCAAAGCAGAGAGAAGATCTGTTATGAGAATGAAATGCTACACCAAGAGAACAGAAAAGGGGTATTATCAAAAGTACTAAAAAATGAAACTCATGAAAAACAGGATATTATTACATGTAAATTATTTCAGTATAACCTGCTTTCTTGCAGAACTATGCACAAGTAACAAGATTCTCCTGGAAGAAGACAGAAGGATGAAAACTGCTCCTCATTTTATCCACTGATAGACATAAATAAAACACAGTCTGGAATAAATTTGGTTACTAGTGAATGTACTGGGATTACTTGTTAATAAACAGCACTGACTTTAGCTGTTGGTGTTTCTATGGTGATAAGGGTAAAGATTTCACAACTCTGAGAATAGACTCTGGACAGGTGGGAAGAAAACAACTAGGAGTCTCCTCTGTTCAAAAATTTTTTCCATATGTTGTGATACGTCCAAAGCAAGCTGCTTATTAAAAAATAATAAAAATAAAATAAAAATCTTAATTAGATTTATTATTCCAGTGCTAAATTAAGAAGTTAATATGTAGCATTTACTGTAGTGGATACTGATAGCAAACCAAGAATTTCAATTTCTATTTAACCCTACAGGTAACTTTGTTATTACTTTTATTAAATTGCAGTTTGCTGGGGGTGTCATGACTAATTCTTTCTCCATAAAATTGGCTGGAACTTGTTTTGAAAAAATACTGCTGAGTTTTCTTTATACCTGTTCCGTTACTGCTGTTTTATAGAAGTGGTGCACTGGTTGAATAAGTATATTAAAATTGAATAGTAATACTTGAAAATAGATCAGTGATAGAAACTAGTAGCATTTGTATGTAGTGATTCAAGAACAAATATTTACGTCCTAATCTTTGAGAAGTTTCATCCAAGTCTACCTTTGTAATATCTAATCTGAATCTGCCATACTTATAGGCATCTCAACTTCTTTTCTGTGTATAAAGCTGTCTGAACATTAATTTCTAATGCAACTAACAACCTGTTTAACCGTATCAAGACAAAGCCCTGGAAGTCAAGAAATAGGATTTCACTAAGCATTCAAATATACAAGAACACAAAGTCCACAATGTGTCTTGTTACAGGGAACTAGGGCTTAATCCTCTTCATTAAAACAAGAGAGAGATTACAAAATCACAGAATCACAGAATGGTTAAAGTTGGAAAGGATCTCCAAAGATCATCTAGTCCAACCCTCCTGCACAAGCAGGGACACGTAGAGCATGTGGCAGAGGGTCTCATCCAGGCAGGTTCTGAAGATCTTCAGAGAAGGAGACTGCACAACCTCTCTGGGCAGCCTTTTCCAGGGCTCTGTCACCCTTAGAGTAAAGAAATTTTTCCTCATATGGAGACATATCCTATGCTTCAATTTACACCCGTTACCCCTTGTCCTGTCACTGGCCACCACAGAGAAGAGCCTAGCACCATCCTCCCAACAATCACCCCTAAGGTACTTGAACATGTTGATCAAATCTCCTCTCAGCCTTCTCTTCTCCAGACTAAACATGCCCAACTTGCTTAGTCTTTCCTTGTATGATAGATGCTCCAATCCCTTAATCATCTTCGTGGCCCTACGCTGGATCTTCTCTAGAAGCGAAATGTCCTTGTGCTGGGGCGCCCGGAACTGCACACAATACTCCAGGTGTGGTCTCACCAGAGCTGAAAAGAGGGGGAGGACCTGCTGGCAAAACTCCTCCTGATACAGGCCTTGATCCTATTGGCCTTCTTGGCCACATGGGCACACTGCTGCCTCATGGTTAACTGGACTCATGTTGTCAACCAGGACTCCCAAATCCCCCTGTGGAGCTGCTTTCCAGCAAGTCAACCCCTAATTTGTCCTGGTGCCTGGGGTTATTCCTCCTCAGGTGCAGGACTCTGCGCTTGTTGAACCTCATGAGGTTCCTCTTTGGCCAACTCTCCATCCTGTCTAGGTCCCTCTGAATGGCAGCACAGGCCTCGGGAGCGTTGGCCACACCACCCAGTTTTGTATAATCTGGAAACTTGCTGAGGGTGCACTCTGTGCCCTCGTCCAAGCCATTGATGAACAAGTTGAAGAGCACTGGGCCCAGTACTGACCCCTGGGGGACACTGCTGGCCACAGGCCTCCAACTAGACTTGGGCCCATTTATCACCACCCTCTGGGCTCTACCATCCAGCCAGTCCTCAGTCCACTTCACTATCCACTCATCCAGTCCACACTTCCAGAGCTTTCCTATGAGGACGTTATGGGCGACTGTTGAAAGCCTTGCTGAAAGTATTAAGGAGATTATAGTCCTCCAGAAGCAATATTTGACTATTCAAGGATATTTTCTTATTTTTCTTATTTGTGAAGTTAATACCCAACTTGTGGGTACTATGGATTTTGAAGAGGTTTCTCCAGTGGGTGTTTCCCATCAACATTTGGGATATCTGCAATTAATGCCTGGATACCAACCGTACCCCTTCTAGGTGAGCGCTACACTGCAGTGTAGCAGCTCATTCTTTTTGGCTCAGAGAACTAATACTTGATTACTCTGAGCAAATGGAATAGTTTTCAAAGGAGAAACTGAGAAAGCCTAAAGTTTGACATAAGATTAGAGATATCTGAGCTCAGGAAGGAATCGAATATTTCCTCTCCACACATGAACAGGTTCTCCAGAACTTGAATAACTGTATAGATGAAAGGGCAGAAACATTTCCTAATACTTACTCTCCACATCAGCCTAAACTGATCTGTTCGAGAAAGCTGATCTGTCTATCTAACCACAGGCAATGCTTTAGTGTTGTGAATCCTAGCAAGAGATAGATGCTCTAATCTATTCTACTGGAAAACACTGCCACAGACACTGCTGGAACGTAAAATCCTTCTTATTATGATTTCCCACTGATTACCTTCATTTCACTATCCCTCACATCAGTGCTCCAGTTATTAAAAATCCATTTTTTGGTGCTTATTTCAGAAGGAGTTGGTCCTACTCCTTAGCAGGATATCACACATATAATCCAAATTCTTTGGGATTTCAAGCAGATTTCAAAGGCCAAATACTAAATGAAATTAAATACACTTTTGGTCAGGGTATTGGTATTTTGCTGCATTGTCAGAATACACTAATGAAATTGAGTCAGAAGGTTAAGAAAATTACCTAATATGAACACGTTTGATGGGATTAAAGAAAGTCTACCTGCCTTTTGTTGAATTATCAGAGATCGACATTTATGAACTTTCATCCTGATATTGTATGGAAAGGTTATATATGAGGTATTGGATGTGCATTACATAACCATATAAATCTAGTTCAGCTCTAGTAGAGGATACAGCTTTTGCTCTCTGAAGGGAAGCCCTGTATTATTTCAAGCAGAACTAGAAGGCTTAAAAAAAAAAAAGTAAATGGTTTAGAAAAAGTGTTATTGCCTCATTTCTGAATTATTTATTTGTATCAATACCAAGCAGAACATTACATTATCGTCTTGATTTATTTTTTACATTTTTTTTCTTACAGTCCTTTCCCTGTCATATTGGAAATGAAGAGGTTAAGTTGACCATATAAGTGTAATCAAAAGACTATTTAATCTAGCTTATTCCACTCGTCCTCCTTGGAGAAGGCACTTGTAATCAGATTCTGTGCTTTCAGAGATCAAGACTCTCCACAAGACTATGGGGACAGAAAATAAATACTGAAACATTTCCATGCACATCATTTGTAAATAATATATTTAGAGGAATGGTGTATTTTTTTTTCTCGTGAAGGTGTTCTCATCGTTTTCATACTGCATGCGCTTACACAATTTGAGGAGTAATTTTATGGTCGTTAGTAGAGATGAGATAAAGTTGATGGGAAAAAAAAAAGAAACTCTAGGAATCAGCCTAAAGCTCCATTCAAACACTGGATATTATCTAACCATTTTTATGGTTCTGATTTTGTTCATTTAAACTGCATATAAACATTATCCTCTAGATCTTAACTCTTGTCAGCTTGATCAGATTTCCTACTGAATGAATTGCAAAAGAACACTCCAACTTTTGTTTTCAGGTCTTGAGCATTCTGTAGCTTTCTTAAACATGAACCTTTGTAGGAAGAATGACTCAAGTAATGGGAAAAAGACTAGATATAGGATGTGGCATTTGCTTTGGCAGGTGATAATCCTGTACCATCTTCCCTTTCTTTTACTTCTAGGAAGTAGAAGTGGATATATAATCACTAAAACCATCATCCCCAATCTTATATCCTCATTCTGGTTAACAGCCAGTTTGAAGTCTGTGTTCCACATAAGTAACAATCGCTTTGTCCATTAGTATTGTGGTGTAACATCTAAAGAGGTTCCTGTGGTGAGGGAATGTTTTCAGAAATATCTTTCCTCCTTTAAAGTCACCTATAGGGTGTCCTCATAAGAAAATGGGAAACTGAAATGTAGCATTGTATTCAATAAATATAATTTAGATGGAGTAGACCATGAAGAACTCAATTACACACAATTTCACTTCCCTTTGTTATCTGAGAATCACCATGTGTCAGGACCACAGAAAGGAATTTGCTTTTCAAAGAATTAGACTGAAATATTAAATCCCTAGAAATAATTAAAACATGTGAAGAAGGTGTTCAGTGTTTCATTGACACTTCAGGAACGGTCAGAGAAACACCATTGCCATCCACCCCCTCAATTTGCTCAATAGTCCAAAAATGCTATGCCTTCAATACAGATTATTTGCAAGGTCTGGGTTTCCCAATGTTTCACTAGCTTTGACAGAAATTGTGTGTTCCAATCCTTCAGTAAGCGGCTTTGAAAAATTCCCACTTATATGCCAGGTATGTTTTGTCTACAAGCTGAGCCACCTCCCAGCACATACAGATCCGCCTGTTTTATTATACTGGCAACTGCTCTTAGTAAACCTGCCTGCTTTAATTTGAAAGGACCCTCCAGAGTTATGAACTGGATTGAAGCAGATTTTAGCATACATTTTCTGGAGGGTTTTTATGAAGTGAGCTGAAGAGGAAACTTAATTCAGGCAAAGAGATTAGCAATGGTGACTGTACTACTCAGTACAACATCAAGGATCTCGTCCTCTGCAACAGCCTGGCAAAAACAGTCATGTGGAACTTGAAAGCCTCTTCCACACCTTGAAGCAAGCTTTCATTTCTCTTTTGTGCAATGTGTCCTCAGTGTTTTGTATTATAAATGAGCAACCTACGACCACCTCTTCACTCCGCAGAGATCTAATGCAGCACTGCAGAGCTCTGCTACCCCTGGTGTCCACAGAGCTCCTCTTTCCCTGACCTGTAGCCCACAGAGATTATAGGAGCACATTATTTCCCTGCTCAGCTCTTTCACCTCTCACTGCAACCATTTCCTACACAGACACAGAATTTATATAAAAGGCTTTCCTCAGCTTTCATCAAATCTAGGTTGCAGGCCTATTTCGTAACATTAATTCTCTCCCTCACCAACCGCCACATCAATTCAGTACTTTATAAACTATTTCAGGGATCCGATTTATCAGGCCTGACAGAGCTTCACACTGAAATAAACAGCACTGCCTCTGCCGAGCTCGCTCAGTGGCTCCTATTTATCATTATTTAATTCAAGGGCCTAAAATTCTCTGACATTATTAATAGTAAGATGAATCACTGGAAAACTACAGAATCTGTGACCAACGAGGCTGAAATAATCCATTTTGGTGAAAATGTCTACGTGGAATTGCATTCCCTGATGGGTAGCCTCTCTGTCATTAGTGTCTCCATATGCATGGGTGGTAAAGAACTGAAGCATGAAGTCCCCAAAGAGTGGGATACTTCAACTGCCATTCTGTTCCCAATAGTTAACACCAAAGCAGGAAAAAAAAAAGAAAAAAAAAAGGAATATAGCACAGTTCTAATGCCTCCGTCAGTTGAATTTAAATGTACTAATTTAATCCTTTTTGTACTTGATTAACTTTAACTTGTCTGAGGTTGAACTTCTGTGTTAACTGGACCTGCAAATCCATTAGTTCATTATGAGGACTGTATTACTTAGCCACCTTGATAAGAGATAATCAGCTGCCTGGAATGTATATGAGTACTTGCTGCTCTAATTTGGCACCTCATTAGCAATATTTTTCTATTTTGTTTAAATGAAAGAGATTGGATTGGAAGTTCATATGGGGCCTGAGATTTTATTTATGAATAGCCATTCTTGCTCAATAACTGTGAGATCCAGTAAGACACTAAAGATTGCAGAATTTGTTTGATTCTATATGTCATGAGTATTCAGGTGGGAGAGACAGATGCTGTGTTCTTTCTTAGAGGTTCTGAGCACTCTCACGCCATCTTACTGACAGACTTGGAATACTTTAAAATATTTTACAAAATTCCTTTAGAACCGAACACTTCAAAACTAAACTGAACAATTCAAAAAAAAATGTTTAAAAGGAACTTGAATTTCTTTTTTTTTTCCCCCTTTCCCAAGGGAATCACTCATTACTGTCTTGTTTTTCACCATCATTTCCAACAGTTTAAATGGTTTAATACACTAATGTCTAGGAGGGAGCAGTAATTTCTGAAGAACAAAGGATGAAGCATGAAGTAAACACCAAAATATGCTTTGAAGAATTCCTGCAACAAGGCTAAAAGGGTGGGGATTTGTGATTCCTAAATAATCCTAAATGATTAAGCATTCATCTAACTAAAACTCCCACATTCCAAATGAATACCTTCACTTCCTACCCAGAATTTCTCCCTGGGAAAAAAAAAATGACTGTGTAAATGACATTATTAGTTTGGCTTCCCCAGTTTTAAATAATTTTCTAATGGTAACTTTAACAGCGTTACATCCTTCATCTTCAAGCAGCGTACCCCAGGGCATACAACATATACCTTCAGCATCATATTATGAAACCCCATTCTGAAAGACCGCAGCACAGCTTCCCATTATTTTAGACACTTTGAACTATTTGAACTGTTCAAATCCATGATTATATTTTAGGATCCCCCTGGCTGAGGGAGGAATAAAGTCAAATGATACACAGAGTGGATGAAATCAGTCTGCTCAAGAGCGAATTATCCCTCATGAGAATTCAAGTCTTGGACCTCTATATCACAACCTACCAATGTGAAGTTTATAGATAGCGCCCCCCCCCCCCAAAAAAAAGCCATCTTCTCTTTCCAGATGTCTAATCTGCAATGTGTGCTATGAGAACTTCTTTTTGGTCAGGCCCTATCAGTAATAATCCATCTTCAGACACAGGTTGTTCAGCAACATCAAAATGTGGTGATTTTGCACATTCATTCCAGACAAAACCTAGGGAGTGTTACTTTAGAATTTCAAGAATATAACAAGTTAGGTTTTGAGGATTTCTAAGATTCTCAAATAATGAAGATAACAACTCGTCATAGCAGTGGGTTTTACTATTCAGCCACTTCTCTGAAGCACAACTAACTGAATGTTTTGGGACTCCTGTGATCTCAGATATCTTCTAAAGGAGAATTTCCTTGCAAATGTTTTAATCCTACTGCTCTACAGGTCATTATCACTGACCTGGTCTCTGCTTAATTTTGGGTTGAACCACATTGACTCAATCCATCAATCATTCTTGCACATCTTGTTCCAGAGAGTGAGTTCCTCCAAGAGTGTCAGATAAATAAAGGTGAACCAACGTGTAAAAACAAAGTAAGAAAAGGAAGATGCAAATACAGAAGTTTCTGCACAGAAATCAACAGCCTGCCATGCCCCAAAATGTGTTTTTTAAAAAGAGATTAAAAAAGAAAAAGATTGAAAGTAGGATGCAATATACCTATTACCTATATTTTCTTGTACTGTCACATCATCATCCTAAAGAAACACAGCTGCTTGATATTAACAAGTTATTGCATACCTTTAAATATATATTTAGTATACTTTTTGACCACTATAGAATTTGTCAAAGAAACAGATTTTCTCTTCTTAACTCTAGGAGAATTTATATGTGTATGTAAAATGGACACTTTTGACTTCCATTATAACGTACTACATTCCCAAAGCACAGTTTGTTCTGAATGAATATCCACATTCTACCTGATTTTAAGCAGACAGTTCATTAATACTTTGCAATTTCCATACAAACCATGGAGAATTCTTCAATTTCTCTTATCACCAATTAGGCTAATCCCTGCCTCATGTCATGGAACATTTGAAACGCATAGACGAGCAGTAACTGCCTGTACAGTTTAAGGTGAGTATATTACCGTTAGTGTGGATTTCTGTGAATATCTCGGTGAATATAATTGCTGTTATGTCTATTTTTAAAATTCTCTCACTACTTAATTGGGGATGGGATTTTCATCACTTTTGTATTTTCTCTCCTACTCTAAAAAATGCAAGGTTAACTCCTTAAAATTCAAGGAGGGAAGGGACTGTGCAAAGCTCCAGCGAGCATAACCACGGCAGGAATTTACAAGCAGCAATAACTACAGTGCATGAAATTGTTCAGAACAGTTTTTCTCACTGCTCTGTCTTGCCATTATTCAGATGCCATCATAAAATTAGGTAGAGAGAGTTTCACTACTGAATTATTGCTTAAGATGTTCCAGGTACAGGCAATGGCATATACGTTTGACATATAGTAGTTTACTTTATTTACTGGAGAGGTGGAAAAAAAAAGGTTACACTGTGGAAAGTGTGATGGGGCCTGGCTTGGTCTTGTCATGATTTGCAAGATACTCATGTGCATCATTATTAACTCATGCTAGTGAAAGAAGAGACATTACTTGTTTGGGCTTCTCGTGCTATATTTTCAAAATACATTTGTGACTTTTTCCTTTTTTTTTTTTAAAGTCTCATCAGTTTCACCAAAACAAATAATACAGCCACAATGTTGTTATAACCCAAAATGGTTCACAACAAATATTCATAACCAGTTTCTAATTGTTCCTACATTACTTACCTGCTCATAGACCTAGGTAAAGAGTTTGCTTTCCAGAGGATGGCTGAGCGCACAGGGAGAAATAGTCCCCAAAGACTCAACACAAAAAGTCTCAACACAAAGAGCTCTGCCTTCTGTAATTCACTGACTTGCATCTCAGCCTCTCCAGCAACTTCCAGTGTAGCCTTGTACCACAAGGAAATAGGTGATCTTTACTGTTAATGTTCCCAAACGCCTTCTGGTGTGAGAAATCAGTGATTTAAAAGAAAATCTGAAGTCACTGAGTCTATTAAGTGATTTATTAACTCAGGCCTTTGATTTCAATAGTGTGTTTGTGAGCTGTATTTCATCTTTGTGTATATATATATATATGATGATTTAAAATGTTTTTTTTTTTTTTTTCCTGGACAGTATGGTAGAAAAAAAAGGAAACCTTCTATTTCACTAGACCCACATCTGTTGTTGTAGGATATTATTAGGGTACCTTTACTCATAGAAAATTGATTCTATACTTATAATGAAATAATTATAATCAGGCATAATAATGTTGATCCCGAATAATAGGGTAAAGTGCAGCCTACTGTGAAAAGAGTGTTTAGGATAAGTTAAATGAATCCATACTGGTATGTTACATTCATGTCATAATTTCTCTTCAGGTATTGGCAGCATCCAGCACACCCTGGGCAGCAAGATTGTCAGCGTAGCAAAAAGGACATAAATTATTGATAGCATATGCACCATATTGCTCCTTGTTAAAAACAACATGAATATTCCTAGTTTTCCCTTCTTCAAACTGGCAGAATGATAATAAACCATCCTCATCCAACCTGACGTCAGTCACCCCAGGTCTTCAGAACCACTTATGTCCTTCCTTAATCCACACACGGCATCCCACCAACACCACCCTATAAAGCAGCTCCTGGTTTTGTAGCAACACAGTTCGCTCTAAATATTTTGAGCACAAGTAAAAACACCTGCTGCAGGAGCCCCAGAGGAATATTGCAGGAGGTCAGGCAGTGCGGCTGCAGCCACTTGTTCCAGACGCAGTCTATCTAGCAATAAGAACCACGGAGTCCAATTCGTCTGCACCACTTAACTCATGGCCTAGAGATTTCCCTCTAGGGTTTTCCACAAAGGTAGAATACACACGGTCAATGGTGGTACTCATATTTCTGAAACAACTTCCTCTACTTAATGGCAGAATATACTGTGAAAACAGTCACTACAACCTTGTTAGATAGAACCTTAAATTTAGTTCTACAGACTAATAAAAAAAAAAAACAAAAAAAAAGGAAGAAAAATATAAACTAATAAAAAAAAGAAAAACAAAGGAAGAAAAATATAAACTCTGCTCTGTAACTTTGTACTTTTTTCAAGAAGCATTTTAATTTATCCTTTTCTACAGCTTCAGCTCTTAAGTCATAAAAGCAAGTAGTCCCAGCTTCATTGCTGAGTGTTTCCCTCTCACAACATGTCCCTCTAAATGGCTGATATCTTGTTTTTAATTATGCTGACAGTGCCTCCCGCATTGCTATGTCAGGAGTTTGTGCAAAATAAGGTGATGGGGGAACAGTTTCTTGTCATGTTCTTTGACACACACTTCCACCCCAAAATGAAGATATAATCTGATCTAGAACTGGGGCTAGATGACAACTTCTTAAGTGTATTCAGGTGCTCTCTTTTTCTCAGATAGCTTTCTGACTCAGAAGAATTATTTCTCATAAAGTTTCTAAATATCTGTCTTCTTCTTTTTTTCTTAAGTTATGAAAGCAACATTCAGCAATGTTTTGAGAAAAACTTTAAAAGAATTTCCCAGTTTAAGTCAATCTGATGAATAGCCATAAAAAATGAGAACAAACTGTCAGAGAAGTTTTAGAAAGTGAACTATATGTAAAATTATTTTTAACTTTTTAACCCAGTTTATATTTTTTAAATAATTCAGCCAGAAGCAGAGGCTTGTAAAATTTCCCCTGCAGGACTAAGGCTGGTTGTCCCTGTCAGATTTTAAAGGACCTGGAAAACATGCTGGAGGCAAAGAGGGAAAAGAATTTCAATGAAAGTCACAAACTATTAAAAGCTACTTCAGTTGTAATTTGGAATGAAAAAGGAGATCTGCGTAGAAAATATGCTTGATGTGTTATGGTAGTTTTTGAGATTTTTGAAAATTGTTCCAAACAAGAAAAGTCAAATGAACAAGACAAAAATTTATTTTTAATAGAAAGATATAATATGAATTGTAAATCTAACAATGTAATTGCAATTAAATATAATGATTTTATTTCAACTTTCACATTTGAAAAAAAAATTCTTTTGTTAGCGCAAATTAATTTTTCATGTGTGTTTGAAAATCTCTTTAGACAAACATTGGAATTTACAAAATAACAGAATGGCTGAGGTTGGGGGCATCTCTGGAGATCATCTAGTCCAACCTCCTTGCCCAAAGCAGGTTCAATGGGGCACGTTGCCCAGGACCATGTCCTGTTTATAATATCTACAAAGTTGAGGACTCCACAGCCTCCCAGGGCAACCTGTTCCAGAGTTTGATCACCCTCACAAAAAGGGTGAAAAGGGGGAGAAAAACATTTTTTTCTTACATTTAAATGGAATTTCCTGTTTTTAACTTTGTTATTACACCACTAGTTCTAGTTCTTACACCTCTGAGGAGGAGCCTGGGTCTATCTTCTTTAGATCCTCACATTAGATATTTGTACACTCTGATCAGATCCC
>NW_010587470.1:290127-304941 GCF_000705375.1 Tinamus guttatus
ATGTCAGATGCTCTGTCCCCTCAATGATCCTCGTGACCATTTCTGGACTCACTGCAGTTTGCCTGTGTCTTTTATAGGGGAACCCAGCACTGGAAAAACTCTTCAGACCCAATTCACTGGTGTGGAGCAGAGGGAAGGATTGTGACCTGCGATCTGCGGGCAATGCTCTGCCAAAAGCAACCCAGGCTGTTGCTGGCTTTCTGTGTCAGAAGGACACGCTCCCAGCTCATGTCCAACTTGGTGTCCACCAGGATCCCCAGGACTTTTTTATGCCAAGCTGCTTTTCAGACCATCAGTCCCCCAGATTGTGTTCATGTATGGATTTATTCCTCCCTCAGGTGGAATCCTCCCTCCTCTCTCCCTCAGGACTTTGCATTTCTAAACTATTTTGAAAACATGTATCTATGGTACAATGTCATATGTGGGTATGTCAGAATTCTGCTTAAAAAAAAAAAGAAAAAGAAAATAGAAATGAAATCCTCAAACTGACCCACCATTTTCAAAGTTTCAATGAGCATTTTCTGCAAAAACACTCAATCCCCCCAAAAAACCTATTGTCCTTAATATAAGAAAAACAAGTGTTGCTTTTTATCTTTATATTCTACCAGAGAAGTCTCACTTACATAACATTTCTCATTCTTAAGAATCTCCGAATCCTCAAAAAATTCTTTAAATATTGTGTTAATGATATGCAGCCACTTATATGGTAGCATTTAGCAATCAGCTACTATATAACATTCCACTTTTCTTTCATATCCTTAGGAGACGGCAAATTTGGAGCAGGATATAGCAAACAAAAACTTAAATCTTTTTTTATTTTTTTTTAAAGGATCAGTACTTCTATGTTAAAATAATCTACATAAGCTCTATTAATCTCAAAGTAGTTTTTCAGCCTCTGTTTAAATGACTGTAATACTTGCACGCAATTCTACATATATCAGTGTAACTTCACTGGTGGAAATGGATCTATCCTGACTTATCTAGGAAAGAGTTTAATCCTTTATGTTTAGAATCACACTCAAAATTCAGCTGCAAAGACATATCAAGTCTTTTTAATCGTCTCCTCAGAACAATTTATATTAATGAAGTATTAGGCTCATGTACTTTGAGGCTACTATTGTGGCAAACTGCTCAAATAGTCTCTAATGATTTTATCTTATTTTCCAATTATTTTAAGGAAATAGGGGTTTTTTTCAGTGTTTAGTGAGCATGAACATGAGAAAAAACAGAGAAAATATACCAAAATACTGTGCACAGCTCTGTTTGAAATTTAAGTTGACTTTAGAAAATCCATTAAAGGACCTAGGAAGAAAAATATGAAAGAGTATGAATCAGGGTACGAATAACTGCAGGTCAGAAGCTCAGGAAAATTTTGTCCTAGATTCTACATGTAATAAGTGGAAAAAAAAGACGAGCATTTCCAAAAGACGAGTTTGTATCTCCCCATTAATTATTTACTTTAGGTGCTTCAAGTGCCTACGAAGAAGTGACACCATCTCAATAAACTGCCTGATGCCAGTCTATGCACACAGCCATGCACAAACAGAAAATATAACTGTCTGCATGACATCATCCACTCCAGAATTATATGTAAGGACTCAACTAATCACATTTCTGATTTTAATTTCTGGAGAGTCAGTATGAGCATCCTATTTACTTGGAAATTTGACATACAATCCAAAACTTGCCCCCAAATGAAAGAAAAACTAAAGTATTAAAGAACTACTCTCTTCATTGAGAAAATTATTTTTAAAAGACAAGTTTTTTTTTGGGGGGGGGGTCATTCCTAATTCACCACATTGTGTATTAATTAATTAAAAATATATTTTTTAGATTAAAAAATGTTAGTTTACTTTATATATTTATTTTTTAGAATTAAAGGAAAAAAGGAAGAAAATATATAGTCAAGTCAAAAACAATCTTTTAAATTTTACTGTGTCTGAAAGTTTGGCTAACAGATCAACAATTAGCTTATTAATTTTTTATTATTGTTTGGCTAGATATTAATTAAAAGAATCAGGCAAATCAGAAAAAAATAATCAGCTTACTAAAAGTCTGTGAGGTATTTTGAGGAATCCTACATAAGCAGGTGAAGGAGAAACATAATGACAGATAAATCTTGCTTTTGAGAATCACACATCAATGATTATTGAATAAAATCACTTGAAAGATCCCTTGCACATTGCTAAATCGTAAAAATTTAGAGTGGAAAAAAAAAAAACAGAACGAGAAAAGGATAAAAAATATATGAAATCTGTTATTTTGCTATTACAGACAAGGATGATGAACTCTTACATAAAAATCTCAGTTCAGATACAGTCATCTTACCATGAAAGTGGTCCAAGAGTGCCCTGACTTGAGGAAAAAAAATAATTAGAATGGAGAGATGTTTGTATAAGGATGGACAGAATCTACTTTAATTTAGAAAGTCACAACAAAGACATGATAAAGGAACATAAAAATATATATATATTTATAAAATTAGCTTGTGAAACACATTCCTCAGTATTACAGAATTCAGAAATTTAATAAAAGTGCAAAAAGGATTTAAGGCAAACCATCTAATACAGCTGTTACTAAGATTTAGAATTGCTGAACAGGCTGGTTAAGAGGAGAAATTCCTTCTGGAATTTTAATAGAAATTATCGTGGATTAAACGAACTTTTCTTGAGGCTTTTTACATTCAGGTGAAAAGGGAAGAAGAATGAGAAATAAATCAGAAAAATACAAATAAGCTTCCAGGGAGCGAGCTAGTTGAGACACCAGGCCAGGTCCTTGCCTCAAAGCCGGTGGAGGTGTACTGTATTGAAAATATTATGCATGATGCCAACACTCTTGCATTCCTCACTGAAACTAAAGGGGCACCTTTATTACACACATTTATAGCATGGGATTTCTCCAGGTTCTCTCATTATGATGGAGGTAACATTAAAATCAGTTTGAATAAATTTATTCATAAACATATCAAGATAAAATTTAATGAGAGAAAATGAGAAAAGACAGATTGGGCCATAAAACTTTTCCCTCAGTAGAGACCTACCACAATAGTTGTCCTAGAAAAAAAAAAGCTAGAGCAGTAGCACTATCTCTATTGCTCTCTGGACATCTGTCCCCAACTTGGGACAGGCATCATGCAAAGGATTGGTGACTGAATAAATCAGCAATAGCAGGATAACCCTTAGGCTGCACATTTTCTACCCGTAACAGATAGAGAGAGAACGCTTGTAGTCCCCTGCAAAAAGCTGGCATTGTGCTTTGCACATCACAACACCAACTCCTTCTGAACAATGGCCATGCGAAATCTCTGCTAATCTCACTTCACTGGAGGCATACCATTAGGAAAAATAAACACACGGGAAGGGGAAAATGACACTGGTCTCTGGGCAGTGAAGTAACTGAAGAGGAATCTCCTCATGCCTTGCCACTGAATGTCATGAAGTGATACTCTACATCCTCTAATGTAGCGTCTGGTTGTTTGCCATGCTCTTTTTTCAAAAGCATTACTACATACCACCCTGTCTCCCTTTGGCGTTCTTTTCTCTCTCTGTCTCTCTCTCTCTTTTTTTTTTTTTTATCCCAGGATCTTAATAGTTAGTCTCTGATAATTTTTGGTACCTGGAGTTTTCTCTCTCACTCAACATGCCTTTGGTCCTTCCAATCTCTTTCACACACTTTGCTTCCTATTTACACTGTCTCCCAAATCTCCACTTCTCTGAATGTTGTTGGTTGACTTATCTCACCTCCACTATGCTTTCCTTCAATACCACCTCATGAAGCATTACCCCTAAAATCCTGGAAGCAAGAGAGTGCTAGCAGACTGGAAGAGAGTAAACTGAAAAAAGGAACATGAACAAAAACAATGGAAAAAAGTAAGACATGAATGAATAATGTCATTAAGCCACTTTGCCTCTTTTCTACCTTGCAGAGGAGAAAGTTTATAACGACTGCCATATTAGTGCTTAATTAATGATTACTTAAACAATACTAATCATTAAACAAAATTAGTCTTTTAATTAAAATGATTTTTATTCTTCATGTTTCTCAATAAGGAATCCTAAGATATTTCATCATGCAGGAAAAATTTTTCTGGTAATGTGTTCTGATCTAGTCTTGAAACATAAAGTGCTTTGCTCTGGGCTTCCAGTTCTGCATATAGTAGGATTATGGTTAAGCAATTCATATTGCTCTACCTTTAATCTATATCAACAGGAGGAACAATTTAGTTTGTCTGGGTCTGGTATTTAAACAGCCTGATAGAGGTAACCTGTGAGAGGCAAGCAAAATATGAGCAAAAATGGCATTTTTGTCCTTTTGAGCCTGATAGAGGTAACCTGTGAGAGGTGAGCAAAAATGGCATTTTTGTCCTTTTCATTGTAACATTTTTGTCACACATTTTTGTCATTTTAGTTGTAGCACGTAGTGTTGTAGTACCCATGAAAGTTTCCAGGTTTTGGGTGAGAATACACTTGAGTGATATTTTGATTCTGTGCTTTGTCTCCATGCTCCAGAAAGCTGTATATTTTTCTTAAGAAATTGAGCAGTGATCATGAATTTGTTCTGTTTCTAAGCAAAACAAAATAAGTTTTATTTTTAAAACTTATTTTTAACATTTTTCTATATTTATCAATGTGAAAACCTCACTTTTGCACTACAGAAATAAGCTCTTTACAAAGTGTGAATCTTACTATATCTTTGTATTAATTAGAACCTTTGTATAATAAAATTAAGAGACACTTCTTCAGTTTTGTGAAGGAATTTTGCATAGCCATCTATAAATCTTATGGGTTAAATATTAGAAAACGGAAAAAATAAATCTACCATATCACATTTCTATTAAATTTGACAGAAACATCTACCACAGTGGCCATAACAAGTGGTCCTTATAATGTTTTCCAGGGGTGTTAGTTTATTTTATATTTTGGCGTCACATTACAGTAGGAGGAATTTGTTAGTGATGCCACGTCACAGTGAGGCAGAGTTTGCTACTTCATCTCTCTGGAGAGAGGCAGCTCTGAGTGATGTGTCCATACTAGCTAGCTAATGAGAGCTTATTAGGCCTGTGAGAACTGGTGCTATTTGTCTCCAAGTAATAGACATCTCCATGATTAAATGCTCCACTTCTAATGCACCCCTTTGCCTCTGAGAACTGTTTCATATTTACAAGATAAGCGAATTTCCAGCTACTTTATTTTTGTGTGTGTGTGTTGGAAGCAATTCTGTGGACAACTGCATTGCTAAATGCAAGCTTCTCAGTAGTCTGGACTTGGAAGCTTGGTATGATGAACTATATGTAAAAAGAGGAATTTCTTTCCCTGTGAAGATTTTTTCAATCTCTATTTCCTAAAAACTGAAAGCTACTATGAAACATAATTTAATATTTAAAAATAAAAACTTCCTGATCTTCACTGTCACCAGAAGAGGCATAAGAAGATGAAGTAAGTTTAATTCCTTTCTTGGGAATTATGTGCCCTTGGAGAGATTATTGTGATGCCCTTTAAAGGACTCTAGCTACATAGCAGGAAAAGGAGCCCAAGCAGCAGAATCTGAGGATGCAATTTCAACATCTCAGAAGTAATCAGTAATCCCATCTGACAAAACTGTAGAAGACTTAGAAACTCTCTTTCAATACAGATAAAGAACTTTCCAACTTTTTCATCATGACAAGACCTTTCCCCAGAGTAGGCAATATCCTGCTAACTGGATACATATATCAAATATCACTTATATCAATGCTGGTTAATGAAATGGGGATTCTTCTCTGAGACTGAAGATGAACAGTGTGATACAACTTACATTCACTCAGATAATCTCTCATTCCCTCAAAACAGATTGTCCATATCCAGGCTCTCTTTTGGGAAAGATCAGGGGACCATGTTTACTTTCAGGCTGTGCCTGGCAAATATACAGAAGAATGATTGGCACTAACCAACTAGCAGTCTAGACAATTACATGCCAGTGCTAAGGCCTTTTTAGTGTACCACTACAGGCATAGCCGAGGCAGGCAAGGTATAAATCACTGCTCTCCTATTTTTTCACATTCCAAATGTCCTAATTTGTAATTTATTCTGGATAGCTCTTTTTTTTTCCCCTCTTGTCTACTTTACATAACTAATTATCTTGCAACTGTGGCTAGATATTAAACCCACCTTTGGAGTTGGTCATGTCCAAATTGCCAGCTCTGGAGCCAGTCAGTTTTTCCTGGAAGAGAGACATAAACCAATTTACACTATTAAAGGTAAAAAAAAAAAAAAATCGACATCTGTATCCTGATCACTCAATTTCCCTGTTTCAAATTAGTCAATCTCCTCTCAAGCACGACCTGCAGTGTTTTAAACGTGAGTGTTTTGTTCTCTGTGCAGGTCTAGGGAAGTAGCCACCTCAAGCTGTTCTAGATGTTCATCAGAGGTTGTAATTGCCTGCCCAAGTGCTTAGAAATTTGGCACTGAGAGCTCTGCCGAGCACTTTCCCAGTATTGTATAGGCTAAGTTGCTTTGCCCCATATTGCCTTTCAGCAGTCTATCTTTTTAGCACCTTCATAAGGGATCTCTAATCTCTGACAGGAGATTGAATTAATTTCCTGAAGTATGTGACCATACTTAACAACCTTTCTAACTCATGTGCTTTCTGGTTTGGAGCCAAGATTTACATAATTATTTCTATTTTTGAGTTGTCAGGGCTGACACATTTCCCAAATGCCTACGTTTAGCCATTTTAGCCTACACTTGGCCTAACTGAAGTATATCTCATTTCTAGTTTTTTAACTACTTGATGGACTTTTGTTCTTCTGGGATTGCAAAATATAACTCTATCTACATAGGTTAGCAATCCTCTGAGACCTTTAAATAACTCTGCTCAGATTATATCAAATATATCTAGGGAACTTTAATGCTCTTTCTGATGTAAGGCGATTTCAATAATTCTAACAAATAATAGGTACATTAGAACTATATTTTTTATCTGATCAACTTTATCAGAAACATTAAAAATCTTTACTGTTTGGAGTCTACTAAGAGGGTACTAGGAAGATTTATTTTTACTTCCTTCCTCCTTATATTTCATCCTTTCATTTTCCTTTAGTTGTTACCTGAAGATGATAAGGTTACTGAACCTGGGTGCCTTTCAAAAGGTTATGTACACACACACTTTCATTTAATACTCAAAATGTTGTTAATCATAGAATGATTAAAAATTAATTCAAATAGGTTAGTACTACTCTGAGTTTCTAAAATTTATAGACTACTTATAAAAAAAAAAAAAAAAAGGGAAAATACAAGATAGTTCTCCACAGCATTCTTTAATATGTCAAAGAAAGCAGAGAAAATCATTCTGGTGAATGTATGAATCTGTCACAGACCATGAAGTCACTCTGAATGGTACCATTTAGAGTGTTTTACAGACTGGGAGATTATGGCAGATCATATGGATCTGATATAGTTTGAGAGCCCATATGATTACATATTTTCCTAGTATAATAATATATTTGGTACTTTAGGCAGTTCTCTGCTATGCAGGAGAAAGGTTACTGAAGAATGTAACATTTTTGTTGCTTTTTCCTGGGGTACAATTTCTATCTAAAAGCAGTTTCTAGAGCAGCTTCAACTATTTCACATCATATTTAAGAATTTCCTTTCACTAGCTGAATTTATTTCAGGATGGGAAAGAGATAGTGGGATCTATGTAAGATGTCCTTCATCTTTCAGTCCAAAAATACCACATTTTTCAAGAGAGATCCTGATCATGGTGATTCTTCCAGCCTTTCGGGAGCAAAATTGAATCAAAACAGTTATACTCAATGACACCGAATTGAGTTCCTGCAGATAGATAACTTATATCCTCTCATTTCTTAAACCCTGAATTAAATTTTGGAATCTTAATATTTTTTTCAACAGCAATGGTATGCAAAAACAAACAAATAGGCAAGCACACAAATCCTATTTCTTCTATTGATGTAGCACACACCAATACATTTGGTTGGATACTACGTATAACATTTATTTTTCTTTCATGTTTCAGAAAGAAAGATCTAATGAGACAAATTACCCTGTAAAATTCCTTTGTGTGGAGGAATAGAGCCAGATGCCAGAAAGCATTGGGGGGGAAATTAACATTATGATGTTATGAGAGCAGTTTAAATTGCAATACTGCCTCAGACTAGAATTGGGGTTTTAACGCTTTATTTTCCTCGGTTTCATTCATTTCTGGTCTCCAACTCTAACTGCATAGCTCAGTGGTAATAACAACGTATATAAAAAAGTCCCACTGAACAAGGAGCTAAATATGGTCCTCAGCCATAGTCAGTCAGAGCTTTGGCTGTCTCGCTGCCATTTGCAGGTAATATGTGGATATTCCCATGAAAGGCTAGCAACAGAGAAGTCTGTAAGGCAAAAGAAAAGCACATCAATATATAGATCACCGTCAGTGCATGGTTTAAAAAAGAATTGGCAGTACTCTATCAGTTCGAATAAAGAATGAATGCTCCTGGCCTGCATTTCTAACTTGATAAATGACTTCTGGCAAATTACTTCTTTACGCATCCATTCTGCCATCTGCAATATGATGTAACTAATTCTAAGTTTTTTTTTTTTTTTTTACTAAGGTTTATATAGCTAATTTTTGTAGAGCATTTGTCTGCTTCAAAAGTTCACATTTTACTGAATGATGAGGGAAAAAAAGAGGAAGAATGAGAGTCCAAAACATAGTCAATAAGTAAGAATAGTCAGTATAAGAAAAAGAAATGAGATATTTGTCACTGTTTCAAATTTTGGAACTTACCAGGTAAGTATGCAATCATGATCTAAAGATTTAATGCAATAGGAAACATATGATCTTTACTGTCCATCTCCCTGCCACTTCAGAGCCTGATTCTGTACAGTGTGAAAATACTTCAGATATATGGAGGATGTGGCTCATGTGAGAAATACATGTACATTAAGGTCAATATTTAGACAAAGTGATTTTGCTTTCTCCATATATTATTTTCCACATAATAAAGCTCCATGAAGTACAATAAATAATTATTATCCAACTATTCTAATCTAAAAAATAGTTAAATTGCTAAATAATCTAAATGGCACAGTTTAAAATATATTTCAAGAAAGAGACTAATTGCTCCCACCTGTATGCTCTCTGATCACCTCTCTTATCACCTCTTCCTGTCTGCAGAAAGGCCTACATGCTGACTGGGGACCCTGTTCTGGCCTTTTCACCAACCAGAATTTTTCCTTGCCTGAAACCAGGACATAGGCTATGTCACTGAATATGTCACAGTTCTCACTGGACTTCAAACATTTGTCTGGCAAGATAGGAAAAGACATTTCTGTGAAGCTCTGAGACAGATATCATATCCGTAAATGTGAATATGGATGTCTCAAAGCATAAGTTTTTAAATGAGCCCATACTTTAATTGCAATAATGGCCCTATTACAATATCCCCACAGTGACTTTCAGCAGAGTGAATCATTGCTCTTCCACACGCTGTCACCAAGCCAGGCCCTGCAGACAACTGATCATCTATTATCATGTAATGAAGGCCTTCAACACTGCTTGACAGTGGGAACTGACAGTTTCGCAAAGCTGCAGAATGAGCCACATGGGATCCTAATCTTTTAGGGCAACCCCGTAGCCCAGTGAGCTCGAGTGCCCTGAGGAAAAGAGAAGATAGTCATTTGAGATGAAGAAGCCAACTACCTAATGCAGTTTCTTGCCAAAAGTAATCACCAAAGCTATTTGGTTTTCCCACCAGAAGCAGATAAGCAACTGTCTGGCCCAACCAACAACCTCATCTTTCACTGTATGTGCATGCCACATACCCCAGCAACCAAACATCACAAATACCCACAGCTGAGGTAGCATGCCAGGAAAAGGAAGGTTGACAGCATAGGAATATGGAAGTTTTGTGAAGAGGTATTATAAAATACATGTCGAGAAGTAGGGAAGGGGTGAAGTGTTAGATTCATTGCTGTGAGTCCAGCTAGAGTTCATAAAGGAAACTGAGGAGAGGAGAAGATAAAAAAACTTCAACAATGATGAAGTAATTTGTTGGGAAGAACATAAATTTCAAAACTACAAGACACTCATTCATTGAAGCAGAGTACGAGCCACATACTTGTATGACAACTTATCCATGGGTAAGGCATATGTTGAAGGCTACTAAATGAAGCACCTTCTCTGCCTTCATTTACAATTTTTCCATCGGAAAAGAACTTCTCAGACCAGACTAAGCATGTGCATGTCACAGTTTATTTCACTTTATTGCACAAGTCCTACCGCACCGGATCTAACAACCCCACTGTGGCTATGCTGAGTAGTCTTGATGGCTCTTTATGAACCTTCCCCTTCATTTTTGCTTCCTTTCTCCTAGAACCTTCCTTCAAAATCAGCAGGAGATGTGCTGTCCTGTCTTGAATGAGACTTATACTTCACTTCCCAGAAATTCTATTTGCCTTCTCTTAAGCACCAAGCCCCGCCCCCCCCCCAAAAAAAAAACAAACAACAGTGGCAAGGTATTACTTCCCAAAGAGAAGAAAAGGATTTTATTCCCATGGCACTCAACTCCTATTCAAACATTCCCACTCAAACACTGAGGTGTTTCAACTGTACAAATTCATAAAGATAGATTAGTGAACTGATAATTTCCTAATTTTCAATGTTATTTAACTAGGATAAGCTTTTATTTTATTCTAACACCAAACATTTTTTTTTCTGTGAAGAGCAAATGGGAAAGATCTCACAGTCCATTAAACAAGCAGTTCAAGTTTTAAAGTGCTGCTCTGAAGCACTCATTCTAGAGGAGCAGTGGGTTTAATTTGCACTGATGCTCTAACAAAACTAAAGGGCTGGCAAAGCTGTTTTGTTTTGTTTTTTTTTTTCTTTTTTTAATGAAGTCTCAGATAAGCAGCTTGCCACACACATATTGCTTTTACATACTGGTAAAATAACTTCAGGAAGTTCTGTGCAGACAATTGTTTGCTTGAAGCAATGTTGGCTTTGCAGTCAGTCTGGGAATTAGCTTGTTGCAGGCTCCTCAACTCACATGCAGGCTGTTTGAGCTGTAAACCGTTCTGACAATAACCACGATGCAATCTCAGTTCACCGCTTCAGTCTTACCTCCTGGCTAGATCTCAGAAGTTGTACCACTGAACTCAATACAGTAAAATCAATTTACCATGGAAAAGGTTTGTTTCAGTATTCCTAAGTTATACGTTTGATTAGCTCGGATGTAAATATTTTCTGTTTGTCTTCTCTGAATTAATGAATTATGAGTTTTTTCTTATATATATATGTACTGTATTTTGGTTAGAACTGTCCAGATTTGGTGTAATACATTTTTATCTGCTATTCCTCTTGTTGGTTAAAACACTGTAAAACGGCCAAAATTCATAGAATATATAGAATAAACTGAGCAATCAGAGACATAAGCAGAATATTTTAAGTATTTGTCTGCTACACTATGCCAAAAGCTTTAGAGAAAATCCTTCTATTTGAGGGGAAAAGAGGTGGGGAAAAGCCAAAACAAAACAAAACAAAAGCCCACATTTTGCATATTATTTCTATGCCTTGTGCTCATGTACATAAAGCTACCTAAAGTGAGTTAGGATCTGAAAGTCTGAATAGGGTCTGGTAATCATTTTAGATTTCTAACACAGCTTTATTTTCTCTATTAATTGAAGGAAACCACATGACTTTTAAATAGCCCCTATATATCTATACATAAGCATGCATGAGTCATAAACTCTGTTGCCCTACAGGAATCTGAAGTTTCTGCAACAGGAGGCATGGAGGTTAGGCATGAAAAATATATTTATGAAATTTGGTCCAAAGACACTGTTCTGCAATCTTCAAACTCTACAAGTAGAGCCCCTGTGGTTCCATTTGGATCCTGTGGCCATGAGGATCTCATTTAAGACTGGCCCAAGAACATTACACCACAGAGCTGCGGTTTAAGGCTATATATTTGACAACTATTAAAGCCAGAGGCCTGATTCTCACCTTTGAAGAGGGAATGAAGTAGATAGATAGTGTCGCACTTATTTAATAGATGCAGGCATCTCTTTGCCTGCATCTCTTTGTAGCAAAATATTGTACATAATAGGAAACACAGTAATATTACACATAATACATAATACACAATAATTTGTGTTACAAAACCTGTAAAGCTGGTATTAAATATTATTTCATAAGATTTTATATATGTTTGTAGATAAAAAATACAATGGCAAAAATTATAAATTGTGACTTTTTCAGTTTCTTTTTCACAGCATGGCATGCTGCTGAGATGCTATCTGTATTCAGGATAATTTTAACTTGGCTATGTGACAATTTCAGTACACAATATGCTCATGCTTTGCACAAATGACTATATAATGTTTCATTAAAGACTGTAAATACCCATCAACCTAATCACAGAAATGCTGTTTCAGTGATTTTAGGGCCATTAAATCTGGGCTATGATGACAGGGATGAATAGCTTTATTTTATTAACAGTTGCCATTGCAATTACACTGAGAAAAATATTTTTGTGGAAAAATTAAGCAGCATTTCCTATTGCCCTGATGCATGTGAGCAATATAAGCATCTTTCTATAAGGAGTCTTTACAACTGTCATAGGAGTGTTTTCCTTCCAGCAGCTTTCTCTATCAGCTTTCTAATTCAATAAGAAAACATGGATCAGCTCCAACTGTATCCTGCTACTTTTTGGCCTCTTGCTTTTATCTTTGACTTTTTTTGTGGTCACCAAACTCTCTTCCCAAGACTATTTTCTATCTTGGGATAAGTTAGTTCTGGCAGTACTAGCCAAAGACAAACTTAACTAGTTCTTAATCATCTCTGAATATGGGACAAATTGAGGCTATAGAGAGGTTAATTATTTTTATACCTGCAATTTCTTAAATCCCTTAGAAATGCTGCCTTTTCAACCAGCTCTGTAACTCCTTTGAAACTACTTCTCCTAGTAAAAATACACATGGGAAACACATTGTAACAAAAAAAAATGTTTGGGAATTTAACTTTCTATTTATTTTTAGTTCATGAAATCATGGAATAACTTTAAGGCACAGCACTGTCCTTAGGCTTAGAAGGCATACGAGCAGCAGAAAGGTAAGCAGAAAAGATTAGTAGAGGATATGGTCAGGTTTCCTTGGACCACTTTAGCTGTGTTTCTGCACACATGGTCGTGACTTTGGGCTAATAAAATTTGTCTTTTAAGGAGTGCTTTTCTATCATGAATGATATACTTAGGACTGAATTCTAATCTTGCACCGTCTTCAGAACAGGGTAACTACACGTTTTCTCTGGAATTATCCTGGTCAAGTAACATTTGAGTCAGTCAGTTTTCTCTTCTGATCTCCTATTGTAATATACTCATTACATGTTTTTTCTTTTTATGAGAAACATGAAAACCAGACAGGCCCTTGTGGCAAATACACAACACCAGAGAAAGTTATAACAGAAGAAGTTAAATCAGGTATCAGGAATTGATGATAAATGTTCATGGTGATGATCATCTAGTTTTTCTCCTTTAAAAGGAAAAGGACTTGGTGCAGTGTAAACCTTTTGCTCATGACCATGGTGTTCCAGAATCTGAATCTTTCTTCCCGAATGACTACTTATGAAAAACTGTCTCCAGAAAAGATCTCTTAGAGTCTCTCTTCTGTAAAGCTGAACATCCTGACTCTCTTGCAGCTATTTTTATGTAAAACTGATAGGCTTTTCCTGTAAATGGGGCCAGGATGTGCATAAAGTGTACAGCGGTTGCTGTCAGTCTCTATGGAATGGTACAGGGAGAGATCTTCTCTTTACGTGTCCACTCTGCAGAAGAGGGAATAACCTGCCTCATGAAGGCTTTAGGCTCAATGATATAGCACCATTCAGAATAATTTCCTTCATTAACTGCATTAAAAAAGTTATCTATTTATCTACTTGATCTGATATTCATTGAATTCATAGGGAAGATTTTTTATCTGATTTCAATAGGTAATGGATGGATTTTTGAATGTCTTGAACATATGCACAACTCCAGTTACTTTTAAGTTTGGTACTTTCAGATTTATATTGCCTTACAGATTCAAAGTGCTTTTAAAATAATGATTCAATGAAGTATAAGTAATCCTTATGCCACGAAGGCCTAGGAAGATCCTAATGCCCACAAGAAGTGATAACAGTGAACTATATCGTGACTAAGAATACAAGGGGTTTTGAAAATACAATATCATCTAAGAATAAGATATTGGAACTTCATCCTTTAAAGAAGACCAAATTTAAAGATTTGTGAACACAAGCAATACTACTGATGAGTTTGGTTGCATTTTTAATAAAGATAAATCTGTATATGACAGTGTAATCAAAGCAAAGGGATACAGTGTATTGATCTTACTTCGGAAGAGTTAATGGAGACAAGTAATGCCAAGACTGAAATGTCCCAAGAAGTAGTGGGGCAACTCTGTATCATACTAACAAGAAAACTCATCCACAGTCACACATCTTTGGTACATCAGGGAAATGTTCTTACACATTGAATGAAATCTCTTGGGAGAGTAATAAATCCTACACAACAAATTATATACTAACAGGTTCTTAGGGGAATTGAAATAAATCCTCACAACCGCTTAGTGGGTAATCTCCAGATCAGATTCCCATTCTTCTTCAGAGGAAAATAATATATTGCTTCTTATAGTCTCTGCCGGCCAAATGCTATATATCAAAGATATGAATGTAGTTGAAATATTGATCCTGAGCCAAAGCGAAACAACAGGAAAGTTTAATATATTCCCACACTAAAAAAAAAAAAAAAAAAAAAAAAAGAGAGAGAGAGAGAGA
>NW_010587470.1:312165-349279 GCF_000705375.1 Tinamus guttatus
GGGGAGGGATTCAAGGAGGAGAAGGTGAATATGACAGATCAACAACTGGCTGCACCGCTGGGCTTGGCGATAAGATTTTGGCTTCTATGACCGTGGGATTCTGATGACCACCAGCTAGTGGGGAATGATGTCACCATCACATCTGGAGTATTGTGTCCGCTTCTGTGCTCCACAGTACAAGACAGATGTGGAGCTGCTGGAGAGAGTCCAGCGCAGGGCTACAAGGATGATCAGGGGCCTGGAACATCTGCCCTATGAGGAGAGGCTGAGGGAGCTGGGCCTGTTCAGCCTGGAGAAGAGAAGGCTGAGAGGGGATCTAATCAGTGTATATAAATACCTCAAGGGAGGCAGTGAGGAGGATGGTGCTGGTCTCTCTTCACTGGTGGCCACCGACAGAACTAGAGGCAATGGCCACAAACTGAAGCACCAAAAGTTCCACAGGAACTTAAGGAAAAAATTCTTAGCAGTGAGGGTGACAGAGCACTGGAACAGGCTGCCCAGAGAGGTTGTGGACTCTCCTTCTCTGGAGATTTTCCAAACACGCCTGCATGCCACCCTGTGCCCCGTGCTCTAGGTGTGCCTGCATGTGCAGGGGGGTTGGACTAGATGACCTCTAGAGGTCCCTTCCAACCTTAAGCATTCTGTGATTCTATTATTCTATGTTTTTGGTAAAAGATTCCAGTTTACTTACTCTAGTTCAGCATATTAACAGATTGTGCTTTTGTTATTCTTAAACATCCCTCATTCACAAAATAAAGCGGACCCCTCCAGCATCTCACAATCAGGTGCCTTTTCTGCTCCTCTGACTGCTCTCAGGGCGCCTCTGTGCAACATCAGGTGCACCAGGAGAAACAAGTTGGTTCTCTGCTTCTCTGGATTTCTATTTAATATTCTTTGGACCACATGCCTCTCTCCACCACTGTGTCACACTAAGAATTTGTGTTCGACTGGCAGCTTCTATAGCCCCCAAATGCTTTTTATAGTGTAATAGCTTTCAGGAAGGAATCCTACATATGAGGGATATGAATACCATTTATTGTTTTAATACAACAGTTTGCTTATACTGAAATGCATATAGTTTGTTTATGCTGTTTAAAAGGCACGTGTCAAAAGCGTGAAGGACATGATCTCTATTATTTGCCATTTAATCTATTTTTTTCCAGATAGGAAAAATAAATAAAAAAAAGAAAAGAAAAAAGTGCTTCAAAGTTAGGAACAGCAGGGTCAAAAATCAATTAGTCTGCAAACTGCAAAAAAACACCAATATGAGAAATCCCAGCTGTGTGTTGCTGGTTACCATTCAATCCATACTGTTTACAACTGGGTATGTTGATTTAATTCTGTTCTAGTTTCTTTGTGCCATGCAATATCCAATTATTTGCGGAAGACCTGCAGGTCAACACTGTATCCACTAACAAAACTTGAGTATTTCCGATAACTTATTTGAAGTCCATTTGATGATATCTATTTTCTATGGATATGCATTCACTTTCACTCACTGCACCGATGTGCTTCAAAGTTGACTGCAAACGGCTATTAGAAAATTCCATATTCAGGATACACTGTTTGGTTGTGAGAGATCTTGTCTTCTGGCAGTGTTGGTATTCCCCTATTGCCATATATATCTGTTGATAACTGCACTTGCAAATGTAAAAAAATGTGACTTTTTTGCATGATCCTACACGCAGCTGTGAAATTCACTTTCTTCATACTAGCATACATAGATTATAAAACTGGAAATTGACTGTAAATAAGTATAAACACAGCCAAAAATAAAGTCATTACAATGTAAACAAAGCATCTGAAATACTTGCATCTGCAATACAAGCCTTGAAAAGACTAGACAAATTCTCTGTAAAACTGTTGTCACTTCACGTTCCAATTACAAACTGAAATACTTGAACCAGATTTTCAGATGCTGGAATTTGAAACAACTCCATTGAAGTCAAATGATTTAAACCAGGAAAAGTGTTGACTTAGAGAGAATACAGAACTTTTCCCAGCTGTAATGCACAGTATGTTATACTCCAATCCCACTCAGGTCTGAGAGTACAAAGGGGAGTTAGCAAGAACAGAATTTTTCCTCATATAGAAATGTTTTCCTCAAGATTTCTCATACAGAAGGTAGAGAATTTAGAGAAATTCTTGTTTACCTGAAATAGGTAGACCTTACATAGTTTGGAAGGAAAAATTGTTTTTCGGTGCACTTACCTTTTTTCACAGAATCGCAGAATGGTTGAGGTTGGAAGAGCCCTGTAGAGATCATACAGTCCAAGGACCCCTGCTCAAGCAGGGATGCATGTTGCACAGGGTCGCATCCAGGCGAGTTTTGAAGATCTCCAGAGAAGGAATCTCCACAAACTCTCTGGGTAGCCTGTTCTGGTGCTCTGTCACCCTCACAGTAAAGACGTTCTTCCCCATATGGAGATGGAACTGCCTGTGTTTCAATTGATACCCATTACCCCTTGTCCTGTCACTGCTCACTACTGACAGGAGTTTAGCCGTATCCTCCCTACAATCACACCTAAGGTACTTGTACATATTGATCAAATCCCCTCTCAATCTTCTCTTCTCCAGGCTAAACAGGCCCAATTCTCTTAGTCTTTCCTCATGTGATAGATGCTCCAGTCCCTTAAACATCCTCGTTGCTCATTGCTGGACCCTCTCTAGAAGCTCTATGTCCTTCTTATACTGGGAAGCCCAGAACTGCACACAATACCGCAGGTGCAGCCTCACCAGAGCTGAGTAGAAGGGCAGGATCACTTCTCCTAATGCAAGCCAGGATCCCATTGGCCGCCTTAGCCATGAAGGCACATTGCTTACTCATGGTTATCTTGTTGTGAACTAGGTCTCCCAAATCCCTCTCCACAGAGCTGCTTTCCAGCAGGTCAACGCCTAATGTGTACTGGTGCTTGGGGTTATTCCTTCCCAGGTGCAGGACCCAGCATTTGTCCTTGTTGAACCACATGAGGTTCCTCTCTGCCCAACCCCCTAAACTGTCCAGGTCCCTCTGAATGGCAGCACAGCCCTCGGGAGTGTCGGTCACTCCACTCTGGTATCGTCTGGAAACTTACTGAGGGTACACTCTGTGCCTTCATCCAAGTTTTCCCTAACTCTGAAGAGATTGTAGGCATCTTATATATTTTGAGTTACCTTGCCGGGGATGAATGTTTAGGTACTGTGAAACACAAATTCTGGGTACCATACTACAGGCTCTGGCTATTTTCCTTTGATCTGAAATAACTTCTGTTTCTGGCATTTAGGTACCTAAATCATGTGAAGTGATATTCATTAACTAAAATTACTGTTTTAAAATAGATTATTTTTAAATAGGTATGAATAAATATACATTTAACTTGTTTCTTTTAAAGCAGATTTTACATGGTGGTGTAATTGGAAGGCAGAAAAATGACCATTTTTTTTCCTGTTGCATGGTTCGCAGGTCCAGCATCTACTTATGCAGACATTATGAAATCAACCTCTACTACTTGCTTAGAGTGTTTCTCAATATAGCATAAAGGAAATAATTTCTAAAGAGTTCTGTATGTTCTTAAAATATTTATTTTACAGTCATTGTCAAAACAATTAGTCTCTTTAAAAACTACACTTACATTGTGCATAGTAAGAGAAAAGTGATTACCGAGAAAAAGTCCTTTGGAAAAATACCAAGGAGCATTTTTTCCAGTATAATGTACTGTCTACTATGTCAGCTACTCAAATTTCATTAAAGCTGATTCTATCTCCTTCAAAAGTTTATACAGAACAATGGCATGGCCAATGGTTACAAGAAAAGCAACTGACAAAACCATTTAACTACAATACACTGTGCAGCTACTGGAACTGCCATTAAATGTTGACAATATTTCTTTGTCAACATCATGTTCTTTTTTGCTTGTGACTTTTTTGCCTGATGTTCTTAGTGAACTACTGAACTTCTGGATTTCTCTCTATATTTAAATCTTCTAGGCTGGCTATTCTGACCTGAAATGGTCAGTAATACAGGGAATTTTTTGGAGGGTTGTGTTTTTTTCTTTGTTTGTATTTTCCTTTGCATTGCTACAAAAATAACAGACATCAAAATGTAGGTGTATTTAGTATATAAAGTCTAAGGGCAAAGAGATATCTTTATTATTATTATTATTATCTTTCTTTCAGGAAAAGACCTAAGCCCTTGAGAAAAATCAATGGCAAAATTTCAATAGGGTAAAGGCTTGCTTTGGGCTGCTATTAATAGCCGTAGAAGGTTTATACTTTTGGGAAAAGGAAAAACACCCTTCCTTCATCAGTGAAAAGCAAAATGTAGCCATTCATTCAAGTGTAGCTTATCCCCAATTTATCTACTGACTCTTCAGAAATTATTAGAAGCATACATGAACTTGGATACATGGATGTGAGAAGGATTCCCAGGGAAACCTGGGGAGAAGAAGAAATAGAAATGTTATGGCAAAAAAGAAATTTTCCAAAGGAAGTAATTATTCAATAGTCCTTTCTAGTCATCTTTACTGAGGCATTCTTCCCTGAAAAAAGACAATAGCAGAGTCAAATAGACTCTTGCGGACTTTTACATGAACATCCGATATCGCAAAGACAGATGCTCAAATTGCATGATGTGACCGTGGCTGGACATTCTCTATGTCATCCTCAAGAAAAAAAAAAAAAAAGCAACAGTAAGAATGTAAGTGGAAAATATTTTAAAACAACAGGTCTTTTTATTTCCCAAACACAAGTTGTTTTAGGGCTTTTCCAAATTCCTTTTAATTTGCTTTTTGTTTGTTTATTTGCTTGTTTTTTCTTAATTGTTTTGATCAAATGTATGTTTGCAAGTAAAGCATTATTGTTGGTCTTCCTTTTTGCCTAGATTTGCACTTGATCCTTTAGCATTTTTTCACAAACCTTCCTTAACTACAGGATGCTCATAACTACCTTGAACTATTGCAGCCAAGAGAAAGCTGTTTAAGAGTCTACAGACGCACCACTGAGGAAAATTAACCTGAAGCCAACATCCTGGTGGCCTGGCTGCTTCAGCAATGACTTATGGAAATAGATTTTTTCATTCTGTAGACTTCTTTCTTACACCAGAATATTCCCAAGATCTATTATAAGGCTGCTCCTCCCCATATGTTTCCATCAATAAACTGTACTGAATATATCAGACAACTAGTCTTAAAAGTGAATCTCATAGGATATTGCTACTCACTACCAGCATCAGGAATACTATTTTTGACTGTCATTCACAATGACAAATCATATCTCCCTGGTCTCTCTTCTCCACTGCATTTTTAAGCCACTTCTTTTTCCTTGTAATTCATACATCCTTACTCTCCGGTAAGTCTTTTATGTGACACTTTATCAAGTGTCATTTTATGAGTCTGATAATATAACACATATCTTTGACTCCCTTCTATCAGGTATTTCTGTGACAGTAGAGGAACATTTTTTCAAAAGTGTGTTAGACAGATTGGTGAAACTATTGGAAAAGGGAAAAGAGAAAAAGCATAAAGGGAAGAAAGGAATATATTTTAGTAGTGTGAACCCTCTGAGAATGAATAACTCATTCAAAATATATTTCTTGCATTCAGTTACTCTAAATTTCGGACTAACATGGAAAAGAAATCACTTGTAAAATAATTTTATAATGTTTGTATTTTTATTTGTATGGAGGCCCATTTTATACTATGCAGGAATAAGTTGAAGAAACAAAGACTCCAATCCAGGACAGAAGTAGAGCTGTGAATTTTGGAATTTAAAACAGGAAACACAAAAAAGGCTCTCATTTTGGTTCAAGGTTTCATTTAACTGATATTGTGTAAAAGTACGGGGATTTCTACAGCAGCCAGACTGGAACTGGAATATTACATGGGTTTTCATCTAACAAACAACCATATCAATGAGTTAATCATAGAATCACAGAATGGTCAAGGTTGGAAGGAACCTTTGGAGACCATCTAGTCCAACAACCCTACTCAAGCAGGGTCACTAGAGCACATTGCACAGGATCATGTCCAGGTGGGTTTTAAATATCTCCAGAGAGATTCCACAACCTCTCTGGGAAACCTGCTCCAGGGTTCAGACACCCTCACAATCAAGAGGTTTGTCCTCAAATTCAGGCAGAACTTCCTATGTTTCTGTTTGTAGTCATTGCCTCTTGCCCTGTCACCAGCCACTGCTGAAAAGAGTGTGAGTCTTGTGGACACCCTCCCTTCAGATATTTTTACACACTGATAAGATCCGATCTCAGCCTTCACTTCTCTAGGCTAAAAGGCCTCTCTCAGCCTCTCCTCATAGGATAGATGTTCTGGTTCTTAAACCAAAAATGGATTCAGACACAGATATTAAAGGCTGGAAGTGGCCCAATGTTGAGATGAAAAAGGGACACTGTGCCATTCTGAGTCTTCTCTTGTTTATATGACCTGGAGAGCACCCACTCCACCAAGCAGCGGTATCAGAGGAACAACTGCCACCATCTGTTTTCAAGGGAATGTGAATTCAAGCTTCTGGTTTTGCTTTATATTTTTTTTCTACCAGTATTGTTATTCTTGCTTTTGATTCTCACTGTCATTTGAAGATCAGGGTTAAGTTATACTACTCAGATCTGCTCAATAACCTGCAGAGATCAGCAAGATGATCCTCTTCTCTCTTGGAACACATACATTTCTTGAAGAGTCAATACTGAAAAGAATTGCTGGTTTGAAGAGGCAAACACCTAAATAAGAAATGTATGAAGAAGGGGAGTCAGACATCTTTAAGCAAAAAAATCAAGCAACAGAACCTGGAGACATCACTTCCTGAAGGAGGAGAGGAGAGGAGAGGAGAGGAGAGGGAGAAAACAATGAGAAATATAGACATGCTAAAAAGAAGTTTTTTTGCTTATATTGAGCCTATTTAGGGTATTTTTACTATTTTATCTGACACCTTTTTTGTCTTATACCTTTCCTCTATTGATGCACCTAGGTGGTAATAGCAATATACTAAAATCATTCCACTTGATCAGAACAGGATTGTTTGCAAAAGAAAACATTTAAACAAAGACATGCTTGCTTATATTAATCTATCTGTTCCCCTTGTCAAATCATCTTAGTAAAGCCACTAAATGGTTTCACAGCCAGGTACTGGCTTTTTGGAAAAAAAAAATAAGTCTGCTTCCTAAAATAAATGCACACAGCAATCAATATGTTTCGCTGAAGCAGGGCAAATTGATAGTGGCTACTGCATAAATTCCCTCCCCAGGCACTCCCTGCAAGGGCTCAGATTTTTACCATGCCCCATGTCCAGGCGGCAGCTTCCAGAAACTGCTGATCCTAAGAGGCTAGCAGTCCTAAAAGGGTGGGAAGAAGAATTAAGCACTGGGTAAGGAATGCAACACTGGAGAGCCTCAACTTGCTCGTCCTGCACAGCTGCCTGCACTCTGCAACGTGCAAGATGCCCCATCACCCTCCTGGGGGAAGGGCTGTGCCTGGGAGGAGCGCCCACGTCCTCTGCGCCTGCTCCGTGCCCAGGGTCCTGGCACTGAAATATCCCGGACATGGAAAGGCTCCATTTGCCTCATGTAGGATGCGGGAGTAGCTTGGTCTTTGGAGAAGAGGACACGTCCTGGTGTTGCTGAGCTAAATAGACTTGGAGTATAATGGAGGAGTTTTCTGACCCTGTATCTGTCAACATCTCCCTGTCGAGAAAGATAATGAAAGTTGTTGTTTGCAGAACAAAATAATATATTTTTTTCTTTTTTCCTTTTGTTTTTATTTTAACCTAGCTTCGTCACAGTTAAAAGAAAGCTTGACTAATGCATTTTAAAGTAAGAGTTATAATGGGTTAATAAGCCATACATCTTTAAATGACAAGTAATCAGGAATTGCTAGAATATTTTTAGAATCACTATGAATGTTACTTTAATCAAACAGCTGAATTGTTGGTTTTAAATAATATTTTATACTAAAATATCTGTAAGTTACTTTTAAATGGAACCTTAATATGTAACCTGAACACAACATCAATGTGGGAAAAGAGAAATTGTTCTGTAATAATGAATTTGACTAATGTTCCTATAATAGCTAGTGCAGCACAGTGCAAGTACTTAGACAGATCAGATGTTTGTAGAAAGAAGAATAAAAGGAGCATGTAACCCATAACTGGAGAAAGGAATGTTGCTTTTGAGATTGTTTTTTGAGATCTATTTTTGCTAATATATAACACTCCTTTTAAAATAACTCTTTTCTTCTCCATTGCAAGGAAAAGGATTAACTTTAAATGCAATTAAATAAGGTGACAGGCCAACAACATATAAAATTATTAGTTCTTGTAAAAGAAAAAAAGTTTACATATGTGAGAAAAACGACCTCATAGCAATTTAAAATTTCATGCTAATAAATTCCAGTTATTTCTGGAAGAATCACTTATGGTTCCCTTTCTCATATATTACTATACCCACAATTCCATATGATTTCAATGGAATGATTACTTCAATATTGTACCATCCATACTGAGGCAGAGCAGGGCAAGTGGGTCCGAACTACTTTGCAGCAAACACCGAGAAAATGCCACCAAAGGTATATTAATTGAAAACCCATTCTGAAATGTCTGCCTCAATGGTGTCCCTACCAAGACAAAAACGCTCAAGTACCCTCAAGGCATTTATTTAGGAGGAGAGAATAAAGCAGATTTTGGTGAGGGTAGTCTAGCAGTAGGGGTCAAAATGAACTTGCCTACAAAAAAAAATCTGATCCCAACTTTGAGTATTAGATTTTGAGGAGAAAGACTTATCATTCTTCTCGCACAAAAAAAAAAAAAAAAAAAAAAAGTGGCAAAAGAGAATAGGTTATGTGCAAATTATGCAAAAAATCAGGTAGATGTGCTTCCAGGCTTGTATGCATATCCTCTGCTAGGAGTGATTTTGCAGCCAGATTACCAAGTCCCAGACAATAGGACTTAACAATGAAATGCACACGTAGCCCTAACTGTGGCAGTTTGACTGGCATTTTACTATTACTGTATGCAACTGAGAGCCTTCCAATCAGCCAGAACAGTGGGATCCACTGAGGAATCATGATCAAGTAGCTATTAGGCCAAACGGTATTGTCAGAATTCCTCAATTTATGCAGCTTCTTTCAAAGAACTGAGTCCCGAAGCTTCCAAATATCAAAAGAGTTCAATATCGAATAGAACATGTATTTAAGGAAAATTGGCCCCCAAATTACCATGCTATTGTCATTTGTTCTTTTCCAGTTCACTTAAAGGGTAAAGTGGAGACTATTTTTAAAATTCAATATGAAAAAAAAAATACAACCGAAGTTTCTTTAGAAAAAGAAGTTCATTTAACCAGCTGCATCTCTCTTTTGTACTCTGCTCAGATGTTAATGTGAATTATAGCCTCCATGTTTCTCATGCTCTTTTGTTGTCTGTCATTTACATTTTGGAAAACTTAGCACAATTTTAGGTCTGAACTGATTTGTCTTCCTTTTGGCCAAGCTTGAGGCATTCCAAACTCTTCTGGAAAAGTACCACATTCACAATCACTCTGGCAAAGTTCTGCCTGGATTCCTTTCAAGTAAGACAAAAGCTGTGCTGCATGATTATTAATGCCTTATCCTTTTCCCATTGAAGTCTGTTGCAGAGTTCCAGTTGACTTTGCTGGGAGCAAAAAAAGGGGCTCCAAGCGCCAAACAGACTTGGCTACTGGATTAATAGGGGATTTTAGAGTACGAGGTATTATCCATCTTCATAAAACATCAGCCTTGGGAAGACTATGCACACTGATGTTCTGCTTTTCTCTGTTTCAGCTGCTTATTCTCACTGATCTGGGCATGAGGGAAGACATCCACAAGATATTTCTCTATCCGCAGTGCTTCAAGTGCTTGGGACCATGGGTACCTTCTGGTACTCTTTGGTACCAGAAGGAACTTGAGAGTAAACAAGCATCCCACAACTCAGGCTTTGCACTTCTTACCTGGGCAAACATGTAGAAAGTCTGTCATTACCTGCCCCATGAATATGAAGTGACAAATCCCGAGCAGTTTTCAAAGTGCAAAATATAAACTGCCATAACTTTATTCAAATGCTGAGGAGTGTAAGTTGCTCACAGTCGAAGCTATCTTCATGTCATATAACCTATCACTACTTATCTACAAGAAGAGCATGGTGAAAAGACCACCTTTAGAAAAGGAAGAAATTGCAGCCTGTGAAGATGCTCGTCCCGCTAGGAACATTGGGCTTTTGAAAGACCAAAGCTGCTCCCTTCCTGCATGAACACATTTCTGCTGTGTGGATATGACAGTGGACTGGCAGTGATGGCAGAGAGTCAAGCAGGTAGATGGGGGTACCTGGAGATGGGCCTGTCTGCCCACCTGCAACCCTCAGTGCACCTTCAGCATAAGGAATCTGCTGAAAGGGCTGAGTGGAAGGGGCACAGAGTTGGAGGGAAGGTGATCTCCTGCCAAAACAGAGCTGTAGTGCTAATAAATAAATTAATAAATAAAATAGAGAGAGCTTGCTATTTCCTAGTTAGAAAAAAAAATAAAAAAAAAAAAAAATAAAGGAAGAAGAAAAATAAGTAAATTTGGTCTTCTAGTGGAAACTTATTTTTTAATTAGTATAGAGAAAATGTTGATTTTTTTTCAGAAAACCTTTTTACAGAATGTGTCATTTACTTATGGCACCGGACATCTCTGATTCACACCCAGAATGCTGCAGCAAAGTCACTGTATTCTGTGGCTCCCATAAGGCCACACATACATCAGCATTTAATAACTAGAGGAGCTGTAGTACTGCAGTCTCCTGTACTGATTCTCAACTGATTCTCACCCTCACTGATGAAACATCTCTAATTTCACTAAGAAAACTGGAATGGTACAATTCCTTTTCAGATAGCTTTAAATAATCATTCCAAGAGCTCGTCTGGCCGATAAATATACAGTCTACTGCCTGCACTTTTGAGTGTTATCAAGATCCCCCAGCTCTGTGCAGATGTTACTCGAACTCAGCATAGTAATTAATAATGGTATTTGTAAAATGCCAAATTTCTAAAACCAGCAATATTTGGAGTGCTGTAAGGCACATCTGAAACAGACTCCAAAATCAACAAAAAAAATTAGGATCCAGATTGCTATTGCAAGATAAGAAAGATCAGTGTAACATTCCTCTCCTGACAATTCAGGAATTGAACTAAAATAATTACAAGTGGAATCACTGTGTTTTTTTTTTCCTGATGATCATTACTTTATATACCAAGCAGTTTAATGTTATGTCTTTCAAAACTACCACAAAAGAAGTAAGTATAGCTTGCAGTAGTAAGCTAATGCATTGCAGCGCTGTGGTCATGAAGGATGCACCATAAGTTACAGAATCTTGTCTGCAGAGGGTATTATAAAAATTATCTTGTTTTCTTTATTAACCTAATGCAAATATGAAATCAGAGTCTGCTGATCCAGAGCTACAAGGGCCCATCACTTTCCCAAATGTGCAATAAAACCCACTTTAATTAATTTTATTATCTGTCTCCTAGAGACAGGATGAAAGGGTTAGAAAAATGTGGGCACCTTCAATTAAAGAGGTATTTGTGCATATGCAGAGAGCAATGCAACCTGATAACTTCTGCCTCACGAGCTTGCATCAGCCATAAGCTGTGCTGTGCTGCCTCATATTGCTGCAAGTCACATTACCTGGTGGCAGTGTAGAAGGATGACAGCCATGGGTAATGCTGAATGGGAAGGAGCAATACTAGGCTGTGGATTTGGGATTCACTTACCACATTTAAAAGTAACCATTCTTTGGCAAAGACACCCTCTTTAGACTACTCGTCCATTCCTTGGAGTTGTCTCTACCTCCCCTCCAGTGAAGACAGAGGTGGGGGATAAACTGATTGAGAATTGTTTTGTTCTCTTAACAGAATGGAAAGAAAATATCACAAATAATAACACTGATTTTCCCAGGCTGTGCTGCTTCCAGAACAACAGTCACAAATTCATTGCAAGAGGCACGATGTTACTGATACTTGTGCAGACACAGTCAAAAGAGAGTTGTCCAGTGAGCGTGATCAAGCTGGATGGAGCAATTAGGTAGCCGTTACTGTTATCAGTAATCTGGTAACACCAGAAAGAAGGAAGGTTGATGCTTAGAACAGAAGAATAAAAGAGAGTTGATGGGGAGAAATTAAGTAATTGTCAATATTTACATACCTATTAGTAAACTTGCTGGGTGGTTATGACTATTAGTCACAGAATCACATATGCATAGTGCTATATATATAGTATATATACTTTATATATGCATTACTATAGCGCTGTATATATGGTAATATACATACATATATATATGCTATATCATTATAGCATTATTATAGCGCTATAGTGATGAATATGTATGTACACATTTGTATATACAAAGTCATCCTTTCATTACTGTATGCGTTTCCAAAACTCAGCTGTGAAGATTCCATCACATGGGTAAACTTCTAAATGATAAAAATATTATCAAAAAGAATCATCAAATGCATTGCTCACAAGCAATTACAGTTAATTTTCTTTTATTATTGTAGATTTAATGTTCTCATCTCCTCTGGCAGCTTTCTCTATCTAAGTCCTGGTCTCCGGACAGGAGAGCACAATGTATTACCTCAATGGAAGCACTGCCTTCCATTAAAATGAGGTTACTACCTGGCCTAGCTCGTAGATGAACTTGAATGAAGATGAACTTCTATAGAAGAAAAGAAGCGCAGAATTAAAGTAATAGTAATGTTTGATTTATTCACATTGTTCAAATGTCACATTACTAACAAGTAATGTTATCACTATTACTAACAAGTAATGTTATCACTCATCACTAGTTTAAAACAAGATATAAACAGATGAAGAAATAAAAAGTGATTTGGATTATGGACTTGCATAGGTAAGATTTGTTAATTCAGTGAGAATCAGCATTTCACATACGGGACAAGGCTTGAAATAAATCACAGGGATAAAATAAATGATCCTCAGAGTTAAAAGTCATTGCTATTTTGTCTTCAAGAAATATCACAGCTAAGGATTTCTATGAAAAAGATTTTTTTTGTCTCCATATTCATGAACATATTTTTATTCAATATTTCTTTTCACCTTTGAGAGGTTTCTTCTCAAAATATTAGCTATGTAAGCTATCATACCATGTAAGTTATCATATAAAAGAAACAATAAAGAATGGGAAGATTAAAGTAGGATATTCAGCAGAGAGTCACAATGACATCACGGTGCACTATGTCCTGCAGAAGTTTCTTCAGCAATATTGATCCACCCTTATTCTTATGACTAGTTGCAGCGTTTTTGCTGGAAATCCTTATGAAGGAAGTATGTCTGAATAGCTATAAAAATTGCAAAGTATGTCACACGGTGATTAGAACCAATCATCTTCTCCATCTCCAATTAGCAAGATACAATATTTTAGCATATTCTGAACAAGACTATATTGGCAATGCACACAGCTTGTTTGAAATGTTTCAACCAGTCTCTAGCGTGGAGCTGAAGGGACGATAAAAATCTCCCACAAAATTATTTATCTGTACTGCACAGGCTGAAGAAAGCTTTGTCCTTTTTATTTGGGACAGTTTAATCAGATGTCTTTGAATATGCTGGATAGAAGCTTAATAAACATGCACTGGCTGAAAACTTCTTTGTAACAGTTCAATATTTGTTTCCTTTTCTTTTCTTAATGCCTTTGAAAGAAACCATTTGAAGCTCTGTGGTGTCTGAACTTCTCCTGCACTGAAGTGCATATAGAGATGAGAAGAAAAGCCAAGCTGGCTATTGTGATCATGCTTTTCTTTTTGGCTTGCGAGATAAGGCGCCACAGAAATCTGCTATGTGGTACTGAATTTAAGAAGATGAGCAAGGCAATGGCTTGAAGCTTCGGGCTTTTAGTAATGCTGCTATATTTATACGAAGATACAATAATAGTGCAGAAAAAGCCTCTGCCTCAGTTGAAAAAAAGATGCACTAATCCTGTACCACTGAGTATAATGGTCATTTTGTTATTTACCTCAGTGGAATACAGGCCAGAGAAATCTATAGTATTGTACATTCTGCATACACAGAGATATGAAGGTTAAAGAGACACTCAGGGACAGGCTCACATTTGCTCTGATGCTCAGATTTGGTGTTTTTTTATACCCCTTTTTTTCCTTTATTGCACAGTTTAAAACCCTGACCAAAGCAATAGTTAGGCCTTACTTTTTTTCAAATGAGTCAGATTCTGATTTTGCTTTTGCTTAAAACATGAAACATGGCTTCATCGAAGCAACTAATTTTGCTTATTTAAAAAACAACTGCAATATTTTTATATTTATGTATATAAACATGCACATATATACAAATGCATGCACATATATTTCATTTCAGATATATGTGCTTTGCATACACATAAACCATATATAGGAAATGAAATTGTTCTGTACCTTTATATGAATGAAGTTGTTTATGCAGTTTGCAAAATGTTGCCTAATTAAAAAAAAATTAACCTGTGGTACAGCTAATATTTTGCATGTTATTGCTATAGGAACATGTTAGTTTTCAGAACTAAGCAAATAGTTTAATAGTTTAATCTTTTATAAACTATTTAAACAGCCAATGAGTCAGCAGCAATTCTTTCTCTGCAAATCCTGGGAGGAAAAACAGACTGGAGAGGTCAAAAGCACAATAAACAATTTGACCTTCTTCATAAAGCACTTTCTAGTCCAAATATCTGTGTGTCATTTTACCCATTCAAAAGAAATGAAAAAACAAAACTTTACCAAACAATAGAAAACATAAATTTTACCTTTAGAAGCATCTCACCATTTTTCAGTTATTATCATATTACTCATTTTTTGTTTGTTTTGAGAGAAAGTGATTCCACTGGTTTTAAGTTTCTCTACAAAACTATGATACAAGACTGAGTAATTGTGCAAAAGGGAGAGGCTGTGGTTTATTTCTTTTGTTAGTAAACCAGACAAACTTTGTTCATCCGCTCCTTAAGAGGGATGCTGCTGCACCTCTTCAGGAGACGTGGCCACCAGCCTCCCTCCATCTCAAACGTGCTCCCCCAAGCTGCCATCGTGGCCCTGAGGGCACTGACAGCCTTGCTGGGACTGCCCGGCTGCTCCGTATTCACAAAAATGACTTTGTGACCACAGTGATGTTTGTCACCAAGCATAAAACAACAGAACATTACTATATATATATATATATGTAAATTTATATATAGTAATAGGAAGATATGTCCTTCTTGTGCACAAGTGACAATATTGGCCTACAAATGCCACTATTTGCACAAACTCCTTGACTTCAAGGAGTCAGATGCACAAAAAGTCCTTGTGAAAGGTTCATAAGGACAGAAAAAAAGAGGGACTGATGCAGCTTAAACTGAGCAGTGATTTGAAGCCTGTTGGGCTGTTGGTGAGCCCTATTCCCACAGTTCCACTGCAGCAACCCCCAACTTTTTAACAAGGCCAGTTTATATGAGACATATTCAGATTTTCAAGTTCTCTGTACACTGAAAGAATTATGCCCTATGTTCAAGAAGCAAACAACAACAAAAAAAAGTTGACTACCAAGGTATGTAAGATGTTTGGTACATAAAAAGTGCCTTTTATCTCCACTTACATTGTCATTTTACCTATATACATTTTAAAACAAAATTCCTTTATAAAATGAATATTCAGTGAATATTTACAGGGAAAGGGGATCATTTTCTAAACTTGTTTTCAGATATTTTTAATGAAGCTAGATAAAGCACTCATGTTTTCAAGCAAGACAAATATATCTGATGGTACATAGAATGTATAAACAATTAAAATGAACAAGAAATTCCAAACTGAAATAAGAACCCGTTTCTTTGTAGGGTAAGCCAAAGGCGTATGTTTTAGGCATGTTTATACTACCCTCTAATGGAAATAGGAAGCAGTACAGGCCTACAAGGTTCATTTCTTAAACTCTTAAAACAGTGCATTTGTAATTTCATCCACCAGCAAAACCAAATTTTATTAAAAGACATGAAAGGTACCATAGAATAAAATTGTTAGCCAATAAAATAAGTTCTTATTAGGTATCTCTAGAAAAGAAACAGAATACAATATAATTTCTTCCCAGCTAAATCAGGGAGAAACATTTCCAAAGATTTTTGGATATATTTGGATATATTTTTGCTCATTTATTTTTATATCACAGACAACTTTATTTTTGATTTATTCAAATTGGAAAGAAAAGTCTGGTATTTTTAACACTGCAATTATTTCATTATTTATCAGTATTTGTTATGCTAGTTTGTTCAGATGAATCATTAATACTCCTCAGAAGTACAAGTCAAAATTATCTGAAAGACAAGAGATCTTTATGAAAATGAAAATGATCAGAGGATTAGCTTTAACAATTGATAGTTTTTTTAATTACATATCAGAGACACTCTGCCATTATTTTTCCCCTCGATGACTCATTTAACACCTTGAAATTAACTTTCAGCACTGCTTGCCAGACTGTTTAGGAAGTATTTTGTATAGTGACAATAGAAAGGTGAATATGGTGAACTCCAACTAAAACTCTAATGTTTTAATGATTAGAAAAGTTTCCTTTAAAAGAACCAGTTGATGCTTTGTTTTTATATATATCTGTAAAATATTCAACAGAGCATTCAAGCTGCTGCCTAAATCTTTCTCTTTTTTTCTCCCAGAAAATCTCATAAAGAGATAATTAAATCTCACTAAATCACTAACAGCTGCAAGCAAGCTGAAACTGAAGCACACTGCTAACTGTTGTTGAATTAGGAACAGGAACATATTTGTTATACTTATGACAAACAGCAATTTCACTACCTGAAATTCTTAAAACCCTGTTGAAGACTGATTAGAATGAAGGAATCATTTTCTTTTGATTTTAGATTGTACTGTTCTTTCAGTGAGTATATACACCAAAATGTCGATTTTTGAATTGCCATATATTGATTTTCTGATGGATAACTGAGATGAATCAGCTCCTGAAGGAACCTGATAAGCACCAGAAATGGTCACCAGAAATGATGCAAGGGAAGAAGCAGAAGCCTGTGCCTAAGAGCAGGGCAGAGTTCAGAAGCTAAACCCTAGCACTGGAGTAAGCTGTTAGATCAGTCAAAACATGTTTAATTCATCTAAGAAAGAGACTCACCCATCAACATATATTCAACTCCATGTTCATATTGCAAAGATTTACCTGCAAGACCTATGAGTGGAAAGATCTATCAATATATATATCCTACATGCTTGCCTGCATGCTGACCCACTTTTGTAGGTCAGCAGAAAAAAAGGAAATGCACTGAAGATTTACTTTATGTTATTAAAAACAGTTCCATGAAAAATGCCGGGGCAGAAGAATAAAGGAGCAGGTGAGTGATCAAGTTCTTCAGTGAGTGGTCAGCAAAACTGCATTAACATGAATGGCTATATCAGAATTAATGAACACTGAGCATGTAGAAATCCTGGGAGCTCCGAAGTTCCTGGAAAAGGTAGCACTGTGGCTTTACTCAGTCAAGCTCAAGCCATTTAATCTTGGTTATGAGTTCAACACCATAGAAAGTACATGTCTGGAAAATTAAATGAAGGAGATACATGGTCTGTGGAAGGGCTTGTAAGATGTTAGCAGAGCTAACACACTGAAATCTATCAGTAGTGAGAAAGAGGGGAAATCTCCCATGAATTCATGAGAGTCATTAAGATTAATTTTATGCTAAAGTTTATTTTAAAAATATATTATAGAATGAACTATATTTCATGTCACTTCTCTAAGTAAGGTTAACGTAAAACTCAGTAGGTTTTGGATCAGTCTGTTGAATAGTCCACCAGTAAAAAAAAAATTCCCTCTTAATTGCACTGATTGCTAGGGAACAGTTTTGTTGCTACGTGCTTAAATGACAATCTAAATAATGGATTAATGGCACAAGTAGTTCTAAAACTGGTTATTAAAAGAAAATTGTTCATAGAAGTTTACAGTGATGAACTGAGGTTTATGAAATCAATTAGCAGCCACATGAGAGAACATGGAGACAGCTCTCAGAATGTGATGAAATATCAGAACAAAATAGCTATTTATTATTAGACATAGGACATGGGAGAGAAAATTATTTTAAAAGACCTCATTTCAAAACATAATTGGATAGAACTTTGAAATTATGTTAACTACTAATACAGGTAACTTATTTTGGTCACCTATATTTGAACCTTTAGTCTAAACTGTACTGTATTCTACAGCTACATGTGTGTTACTGAAAAATACGTGTAAATCAAAACAAGTCTTGGAATATAAAATAAGGAATTATTTCAGACACTATAAAGATAAGACAGATGAAGTTACTATTTAAGTCTCTTAGAATATAACTCTTTAGAATAACATGTACAAAATTAGACCACAAAAAGTTCTTGGAAAGTGCTTTTGTTAAAAACATTGTAAAAATAAGAATCAGGCTTTCATTTTTTGTAACATACTACAGAGAGGTATTAGAAATACACTCAGAATATTTCTGGTATTTTTAAATAAAATATGCTATATATGAATAGTCAGAATAACAGCAGTCAGAAACCTATGCTGCTGGTGAAGAAAATTAAGCTATGTTTCTTTCTGTTTTTTTTTTCCTGCAGCGCAAATTGGAGAAAAATATGCACTGGCACCAAAATCAGAGTCCCACACAACTACCTGCATTATTTGTGTCCAACTTTTCACTTTCTGTTCATAATAAAATCTTCTGATACGCAGAGTCACAGTAGATCTTAGAGTTTCTCTTTTCTTTTCCCCACTAGAAATGGGATCAAATGTCTTACCTCCTGAGGAATATGTGAAAAGTATCTCTGACAAATTGTTTATGTGACATATAATAAAATACTCAACTTGAAGCTAGGCAGCTAGAAGGGAAACAAAATCAGGTTTTTCATACCACAGTAAATGCTACAGAATGCATAGGTTCACAGAAGAACTTGCACAGAATAATAAAATAATAGCAAAAAAGGAGAGCTCACAAAGTAGAGTACCAATATCCAAGTAAGAATTAGCTAAGAATATTTCTTTTTTTCATATATTTAACACCTCAGATGCTCTTTAAAATGTGGGGCACTACATTAGATTAGCCTTCTGGGTAGGTTTGTCTTGTGTGACTGGCACAAAAGAAGCAGCTAATCCAAGTCAGATTGTTTTTCCCCTAAAAGTGCTCTGATAAACTCTCCATTAGGATTGCAAGGCCCTCCAGGCTCTGTCAGTCTCATTGCTATTTAATCCTAAATGAAGTATGTCTTATCAATTCATTCCATGCCATGACCCTGGTCAAGGTTAGATGAGGGTCTAGCTATAAAAGAGAAGGAGGGAATAGGAAAAAAAAAAAAAGCATTATTTTTCTTTGACAGACTAAGGAAGCAGTGATGTGCAGGGCAGTAGCAATTCTTCACTGCAAATGCATTCCTCCAATATTGTTTTATTTATTCACTACAAGAATTTTTTTATTCTTCAGTAGCATTTTATAAAGCTGGAATATCATAGCAGGCTGGAATATCACAGTAGAATTTTTTTATTTCTGTAGGTTTTTTTCTAAAATGAGATTAAAGCAACTTTTTTTTTTTTAGTAAATCCTGTCTGTGGGAAACCTATTTAAATTAACGGCACTCTTTTTTTAAATATCTTTCAGAGTCAAAGAAGAAAGTGAGTCACACGTCAAAATTATACTAGATGCTATTATCAGTGGAGATGAGCCAGATCTCCTGCTGCTTGTTGATGCATCTGTCTAGTGACAAGAAAGCATGAAAAAACCCAAGAACTAGATAAGAGTTACTTCTTGAAGAATATAAAATGGTGCATCACCACTATATGCTCCACCATCTGGCAATCAAAGTCTAAGCAAATCTTTTCTATTTGTACATTTTACTTCCTGATTAATCAGCTATTGGATACAAGAGAATTCTGCCCACTGTACTTGGGGTAAGCTGGTTCACCACCCATGAAGATTAATCACTCCAGTAAACTATTGCAACTTAAGAACTTTGCCAATTTTACTTCTGTAGAAAGCTACACCCCATTTTCTTCCATAGCCTTCTGGTATAAATTGCCACCTGAAAGCTGTGGGAACATGATCAAAGATGTCAGCAGGATTTCACCAGAGGTGAGGTCAGCACGTTGTGCTGAGCTACCTTGTGTAACCTTGCTACATTGTGCAACCAAATAGAAAACAAAATAAAAGTTGATTCATTTCAGTGATGTTCAGTATTACCAGCATAAAGGTTATTAGCTTAAAAGTTTCTTCTTCTTTTATGATAAGGTTATGCCATCCTAATTAATATTGAGGTGATCTTGATAGGTGGACCACCATATTCTTCTTGCCAGATACAAACTTCAATGTGTTCGTTCAGTCATGCTGGCCCATAATGTAATTTCTTCCACATTCCTCAGTGACAAAGCTAGGTCAAAAATTAATCCAGATAACTAGAAGACACAGATCCTGATACAAAAAAAAAAAAAAAGAAAGAAAGAAAAAAAAAAACACCTTTTACCAAAGTTATTTTTCAATTTGACCTTCTAGTAGCTTCTGTTCTCTCAGCTACTCTGGTAATGTCAGGGAAAACAATATTGGAATCGGAGTCTTATGAATCAATCAATCAGTCCTATGAGTAAAGCAAATTTTTCCCGAATTGAACATTTGAAAACCAACAAATTCACAGACTGAATCATTCTGAAAAACCAATACTTTTTTGACTAAAAAAAAAGGCTAAAGCATCAAGAAGGATATGATAACTGATTCATGAAAGCCTTCTACATCCTGGAATATTAACTACCAAGGTCAAAATAAATTCCACTGCATTTGGTCTTGGCCATCAGTGCACCATGACATTTGTATTAAGGAGACTGGGTCAAATTGTAATTGCTTGGCCTCTGTTGTCCTCCCTTCTTCAGTCAGTATTTATCAAGTCACCCAGATTCTGCCTCCAGACTCCCTCTTTGATCATCTTTTTTCAAAGAAAGCTATTTAACCATTATTTTAATGGTAAATTTCTATGTGTACACCTGGAATTAGGTGCTTTATGAATCAATATCTATGTCACGAGATGAAGCAGTGGTAAAGATCTATATCAATTCATCATTGCACAGAGCAGCCTCATGGACCAGAACTCCTATAAATTCAGTATTTGTTGAAATACAGTAATACAGAACAAGAAGAGTGGGGAGAATTCGCATTCAAGCAGTTAATTGGATAGAAAAGCTTTAGGTATATATTAATTTGATATAATGTATCCTTTAATGCGTGAATCAGAAATGGACAGTTTAAGGGAGACCCAATGCAGTGGAGCCAGAGGCCCTGTAGGATAGAAGGGACCTGGAACACCCTTTTCAGGGTCAAATGATGGGACTCACTTTTATTACGTCTACCTATTGGCAGCATTATCAGCCCTTCATTCTCACAAATACTAAAAAAATCTAAATCATTCAAATAAAGATGGAAAATAAAAGAAGAAAATTTTTAAAAGACTCAGGAAGAAAATTTTTAAAAGGCTTACTAATGAAAAGCCAGCGCTCAATCAAAAAGGGCTTTTGATGTTGCACAGTGTCATATCATGATGAAGCTATCAAAGCTGCTCTTTCTGAAAGAAGAAAGATGTAAATTGTTCTATCTATCTTAGCTTTTCAAACAGACAAAAGCAGGGAGAAGGCAGCAGAGCAATGAGCATGCTGCCTACGTAGAAGATGGCTATTTTGTTTTAATCATTTGGTATGATCCTTACTAAGCCAGGAAAATAAGAAAATTGCTTTTCCTCTATTTTTATTTATAAAATATTTACTACTTTTTCACATCATTTAACTCAGAATATTCCTTTTCAAAACGATCCAATGTGAGCAGTAATGTGAAAATATCAGACAATCATAATTAAAAGTTCAATAATGTTCTGTCTTCCTATTTTTATTATCCAAATTTGAAAACCTTTTTGTCTGCAAGTAACTGTGACAATGGTAGGCAAAAAAGAGAATATATACAATAAGTAGTGATTATTTAGCTATATGTGCTCACATTTTTTTAGCTAGCTGCCTGATTTATTCACAGAAGTTTTCTACACACATACATAATTAGTATCACGTGGTTGGATATCTGAGTGAAATTGGAAAGCGAAGCTATAAACAATGTAATAAACAAAATAACTGTTAATAAACAAGATGATAATTCCGAGAACAAAGATACTTACTAAGTAGAAACAGGAAAACAAGCCCTTTTTTTTTTTCTTAAACATACAGATTTACACAATGAATGAATCAATTCTGTGTGCATACCCGTGTGCATACATTTAATAATTCATAGAGTGGAAGATGAGTGCTAGCAACTCTTGTTGCAACAGCGAAGAAGTGACTGTGCATGCCTGTTCTGTGCCTACCCCGGGGGACATCACCCCAGCCGTGGAGCCAGCAGGAGAGGAGAGGGGACTGAGCTGCAGGAGGTGCAGCACAAAGTCAGATGCCTTCGTTCAAACCCATCTTTACCAACGATCTGAACTAAGAGGCCAGGCTGGGTAGGTCCTGAGGCACACACGGCATATTCCTTCCTGGCAGCTCTCCGATGGGGACAGTAACTTGGTGTCTCAGTTGAAAATGAGCCGCAAAATTCATTAAGAGTCTTCTCCTATAGCCCTTGGGGGAAGTTTTAAAATATCTCCCTCCCTTTAAGGTTAAGTTTAGATATATGTATAAAAAGTGATGCTATTGTATTTTGTATTGTATTTTTAGGTAAAATACTATTTTTAAGATAAAAATCTCTCTCATTCTCTCTATAGATATGATCCAGAGGACATGTCTATGCTGAACTCCGTGCTTTCTCAAATGAAAAAGAGCTGTTTGACACTTGCATTTTCTGCAACTAAAGGACCATATTCCTCTCAGCACTCACAGTTCTTGTCATCCAACAAAGACAGTGCAGCAGTCTTTAAAGCAATCCCTGAGGACCTGCTTACAAACTGCCAAAATTCAAGTAGATAAACAGATCAATAGATACACTTTTTCCTCACACATTTTGTCTCTGACACAGCCAAACAAAATTCTCAAATTCAAAAGATGACCAAATATAAACTACTCCTACAGGAACAGATAAACTCATAGTCATTCACACATTCAATTTGGTTTACTTGTTTTTTTTCTCTCCTCTCTCTCTTTTTTTTTTTTTTTTTTTTTTTTTTTGTAAATTAAGACTTGACAACAACATCTGAAAGAGAAAGGAAAAATTCAGAAAAGAGCAAGTGGCAAAGTCCTTTTTTGAATTTACTCGTGAGCACGGTTCAATAAACTGTCCATACTGAACACCATGAACTGTAGTTTCTGCCTACATCTGGCAGCTTTCAGGGTCAGAGCTTGGCCAATTTTATGAAGGTTGAAGCAGCTGCTGTGTAGTTGATTACTTATTTGTGTGCAAATATGGCTGGTTTGTGCATATAAAGGAGAAATGGCTGAAAACACCCCTGGTTAAACACACACAAGTATATGTAAATATGAGCCTGTAAAGTCAGCTGAATGATTCTAGCATATGTCTGGGTGTTGGTTTCAGAATTTAATCCAGTAGAGCTTATGTGTGAAATAAGTCAAAATTTGGATTTCCTAAAATTTAATATGCAGACTGTAAGATGGCAAAATGTAATACAGCTCAGCAAAGGAATGTGAAATTCAGGAAAGTGAGAAAAATACACAACCAAAAATTCTGTAGCAATCTGCAGAACACCCAGTTTGCAACCCCAGCAAGCCCAGGCTTTTCTACGCTGCTCTCAGATGACTGCATAGGATGATCTTTCCTCTCTCGCTGGTGAGCCCCGGCATTTCAGTGTTCAGACAGGCTGTCCAAAGAGAGGTTCTAAAAATGGTGAATTGCAGGTCATTTCTTGGAAAGTTAGTTATTTGGGAGGAAGTTTTTAGAACTGAACAGAAAGAATTCTGAAAAATTAAGCATTCCAACATAAAGATGGAGAGTAGAGGAATTTCACACAAATCCCAATCCTTTTATAGGGTTTGCTGCTTCTCAACTAGGCACAGTTGTCAGGAAATGCATTTCTATCAAGCTATTTTATAGCAATCAGGCTCAGTCATGATTTTGAAGCATTACTACCGTAGCCTTGGGCAGGCACTAATTAGAACTTTCTTCATTTTCGCTTTTTTTTTGTGCATTATCTACGGCCATATTGAAGCATTTTATCCAGCTCTGTATTTCCATTAATAGCTATCTGAATGAGGTGAAAATCAATAGCAAATATTTAAAAAGCCTGTAGTGGAGAGATTCAGCAGAACTGACTTAATCACAAACATATTTTGATGAATCAACATCTTCTAAACAAAATACATAGCAAGATGGAACTACTTTGTCAAATTCTCAAGTAGGCAAAAAGGGAGGTTCGAATTATAGTTGCTATCTGTGATTTCCTCGTTAACACTGTGGTAGATTTTGATGTGCATTAAGTTGGAAAAAAACTAACAGCAGAGAAGGAAAAAAAACAGGAATGAGACAATGTAGCCAGTGTCAGCACACGAAACTTTCAAAGTACTAATATATTCATCAGCTTTATGCATTCAAAGATGTCCACATGAAATTCCAAGATCATCTAAGTGGGTCAAGGAAAATCAAAACTGGGAAGAATTTTATACATCCAATAGTACCCCTTTTAAAACTGCAAAACAACCTATGCCTAAGAATTAAGTGTGAGAGGCTAATTTTGGTTCCTTGAAATGGACTAAATTAATCTCACAATGCCAGTTAGCATCAAGAGTGCTCCACGAGGGAAGGTGACCTGGGAACCAAGAGTGAGAGGTGGACAGGGGCAGAGTCACCCAGGACACCAACAAGGAAAGCAGGGCAGGTCCAATAGTAGCCATGCAAGTAACGAGCCCAGCGATCTTCCCACAAGTACCTAGGGACAAGGCAGATCAAGCCAAGAGCACAGTTAGCAAAGCAACCATCAGCAAGGTGTAAGGCCCAGAAGAGGCATACCCATGACACAGGCCAAAAGGAAAGGGCAGAAGTCTTCTCCAAGGTTAGATGGCTGCACCACTTCTGAGTAGGTGCTGGATACTGCCAGCTAAACCAACAGGAGTGGTGGAGGAGCCTGATGAAACCCCTAGGTGCTTTCTCTCTGGGACACAATTCCTGCACTTCCAGCTGCTGGGCATCATTGCTGAGTTCAAATTTACCCAGGGCCTGCCCATGCTACAACTGTTCAATAAATGGAAGAAGAGCTATAACTTAAAAGATTACTACTTTTTTTTTCCTGAAATGATGTTGAGGAAAAGTTTAACTCCTGGTGGTGCTGTGTATCTAGAGATAATGCCTTTCTGAGTGATGGTATGACACCACGAATTAACAGAAAAACACAAAAAAGAGCAAATTATGGGTGGATAGAGAAGGATAAATAATAATTAATGCTATCTGTTCATAGCTGAAAGATGATCTTCTAACCTCAGTTTTCACCTATGGGGTTTGTTTAATGAAGAAATACAAGTGCATAAAGACTATTTATATATTAGTAGGTATAATTGAATTTGTCTAATGCTTGGTGAGTAGAAGAGCAAAATCAACACATATAGTTTTATCTGGACCATTGGAGCACCATGAGGTTCCAGTGTTCAGTCTATAGTAACAAAGGATTGTTGGCTTATGGTCCTCAACACTTTTACCACTGACACATGTTTCTCCTATAATGAATATCAAGCTCATTAAAAAAAAAAAAAAAAAAACACATTCATCAAAGTCAGACGACCAGCTGAATGTTCTCTTGTAAATGGCCTGTGGGATATGATTTTGACCATGATAACTGGTGCAATGTATATCCATCCAAATACATCATTTGTCTCTCTCAAAAAACAAATCTTTTTTTTTTCTCACTAGAAGTTTGTTTATATCATATTCTATACAATGCCCATCTTTCTTACAGTAGCTGAACACAGTTTTCTTTAGTGTTAGAAAGAGCAAAAATAGCAAAATCCCAATGAATTCATGGAAGCCACCAGGCATATCTCAAAGGATCAGAATATCAGAGTTCTGCTTGAAGAGCACAGCTGCTATGGTGCAACATGTGCGTGACATAGGAAAATCAGATTGGGATTTCCAGGTAAACTACTAACTACTGGATTTGGGCTTTTATCAACTTTATCTGATATATTCCACTGCTTTCAGTGGGTCTTCGCACAAGTCCTCCTTGATCCTGTAAAAAAAAATAGTTAATTAAAAGAACTATGGATAGAAATGGGTTTAAAGTATTCTGTAAGAAGTTGACGACTGCAGCTTAAGGCTGATCCTTAATCATCTGCATTTTCTGCTTAATGAAATAAGACATGGCCTGAATTCGAAAATCCACTAAAGACTAATTTTTTACTGTTCTGGAAATTAATGTTTTCAATTATTGACCAAAGATGTAACAATTTGCATATTTATGATTTTTTTCTTTTTGATATATCTATCTCGGAGCATTTTTCATCTGGATACCTTCTTCACAAATGAAAAATTGGTACCCCTCAACATGCATAATATTCGGTTCTTTGAAAGAGAGTTTAGTCATATACATTTGGCATCTGTATATTCCTTGTCTTTCATGAGCATTTGAGAAATCTAACTCTGCTTAGGCTTCAAGGTCAGAAATCCCTGCCTGTTCAGTTACTGCATAGTTTTCAATCTAACCATTTATGGGAATTACCCAGCATCTCGCTGTTGATATACATACATATATATTGGTCACTCACTGCTCAGGGAAGAGAATTGGAGTGGTACTGAGGTTTTTCAGAGGTGTCCATATAAAGATTCTTATCTTTCAATATCCAGAATAAATTTTAAAATGAAGACAGACTATGGTTAGGAGTCACTTTTCCTGAAAAAATATATTTGGAAGCATCTTCTCTTCTAAGATGCTTATTCATCTTAGAAATTCAAAAAATGCCTGTTTTTTAGGTAAAAATTAGAAATTCTTATTCTCTTGTCTAGGAAGAGTTCCAAAGTTGTTGACATTGTGTCCAAGTGGGAAAAGAGAATGTTAAGATAAAGGATAAAAAAAAATTCTTCAGTAAAGGACCTAATCCCTAAACAGTAAAAAACCTAGTTTCCTACCATTTCTCCCAAAAAGGTCAACTACATGCAGGATGCTAACTGTGTAATCAGCACACCCTCAAAGGCATTTAAAGGAAGTAGCAGGAAAAAAAAGGCCTCATTGTTAGACTCCTAATAATGAAATCATGGAAAGGCATTAGTCCAAGAATGATTACAAGTAAGCTTTGCTGAACCACTATAGGTCAGGGTTCAGGCTGCGAAGGGATTAAAGCCTTGTGCAATCACTGCCTAGAGATCGCATGTCATTTCACATCAATTGGCATGATGAATCTTTTACATAATGTGAATCACAGTCTAATTGTGAGTTTGATTGCAACTACTGTTGTTCTGATCACACCCCCTCAGCACATAGAGGGGAAAAGGGAACTCAGCTATTGTACAGAGCTAACGGAAGAAAGGAAATCCGTGTAGCATGAAATGAAAGTGACATCTCGCACAATATATACTGCCAGGAGTTGCAGAGCAATTTAACAGCTAAATGCAATGTATATATTGACATCATCAAGAAAGGCAATTAGAGTAGCATCTCTCCCACCAATAGAAATATATCATTTCTGAAATCAGCAGCTTGCTGCCAGGAAACCCAGACTAGAAGCCTTGTTGCCAGTGAGGAAGCATTTAAAACAAAACATTCTCAATTAGCCTCAACACAGAAACCTCGCAAGAGCTGGCACGAAGAAATGGCACAATATCCTTTAAAAATATTCCAAAAGATCACATTCAGGCATGGATTTGTCATAAGTCATATTACAAAACAAAGCAAAAATCGATCCTCTACTGAAATTATATTGGCTGTGTCACCATAGTAGCTGAAACATACAAAATCTTTAGGACATTTTTCCCCTGACACGATTACCAGTATTGTCTTCGCTTTATAAATGAAGAACAGAAAACATGATAATTAAATAAACAGACACAGACATGATGGGAAACCTACAGAATGTTAATAATTTTGCTGCTATGGTGAGTTGGCAAAGCAGTGCTCCAGTTACTGCACAGGTGCTAGAATCTAGCCCTACCTGCTTGCTAATAAACTTTCTGGATATGGGACACAGGGTATTATTGCATTTATTATAACACTATTCAGTTTCTAAGCCCCGAAGGAAAAAGAAGATCTCCCATACAGGTCAAACCAAAATTTGATTAGGGTGAAAAACATGTCACATCATCAAATCTGAAATTGAGCCTTTTATTCTCAAAGTGCATCTATAGAGTTTGGGCTGTATGAAAAAGGGTTTATTTTCAACAGTAAAGGTGACAATAACAGACTTTTTCCACATAAATATAGTCTAGCTACTTTAGTTTTTGACTAATGGTTTTCTCCCCAAAAGTGGTTTTCTACTCATGAAAGGCATTGCTTCAGATTTTCTGAATTTGGTACAGTGATATGTATTTGAAAACACTAAGATTTGGTTTTGGATTACAGTCTGCAATATATACAAATTCATTACTGTTCTTATTATTTAGCTCAACTTCATAGACCTTAAAGAAAGAGGAAATACAGCAAAGAGTTTTGCGAGTCAATGGCGAGAGTATTTAGCTCATTATTATATTTATTAGGGATTTCTTTAACTCCTTCTCTCGATTTACATGGAACCTCCAAAAACTGCAGATGATGTAGACGACAGAAAAGCCAGCAGTGGGACATTGTGAAGAAACAGTCCATAAATCTGCCTAAGATGGAGCAGAGGCATAGGTAGTGCATGTGTGAGCACACACGCTTGCTAGAGAAAGCAAAGACCCGTGGGCAGAAGAAGTAACAGCAACGGCCAGACCTAACCTCCCTAGCCTTAACTTTTCTTCCTTAACTTTTCTTCCTTGGATTGGGTAGATAAATGTGTAAGACATTCACTGGGTTTTGAAATAACAGAAGAATATCAATTGAAATAAATAAAAGTCAATGGATGGCCTTTCAGACAGCATAGTTCCACTCAGTGGAACTATTAGATTTTATTTCTGTTAGGTAATTGTTATAACTTGATCCTAAAACTAAACTAGTGCTTAGTTCAAAAGTTTGCTATGTTAGCAAATTCTTGTCTTATAAAGGTAATAAGTTTAATTCACTATCTATTAACGCTTCTTTATGGGGCCAGTGAAGATATTTGCACTAAATTTACATTTATATATATATAAAAAAATTTACCAGTTGATATTTGTATACACAATTTTGATGTGCTGGCACTCAACCAGATTGCTTGGTATGTGACATTTTCTGACATGCTACAAGGTATAATTTAGTATAAGTTGTTTAAACCGAATGTTGTCTAAAGCATTGCCTTCTGTGGACTTTGGGTTTATGTGTTGACAGAAAATTAAATCTAGTATGTTCCTATAGTCTTTACAAACAGAATGGATGATTACTTAGGAATTATTTGAGAAGGAAAATCTTACTGAAATACACATTATTATTCAACAATTCAAACATTTAGCAGATGAAACATACAAAATCTTGCAGATAAGTACATTTAACTCCTTTTACTGAGGCATTTCAGCCAAAATTAGAAATAGTTAAAGTTAAATACAGTGAGACATTCTTTCTCAGTTAGATTTCTTAGACTTCTTAAAACATATTAAAAGGCATATAGTAATAATAATAATAATACCCCCACCACATTTGGTAAACATGAAAAGTAGAATTTGGCCCTGTGGACAGAAAAAAGTAAATACTCTGAAACTTAGTGATGAAAAAGACTCGCAGACATTACAGATAGGCATTTTTACTAAGTAAGTTAGTCTTCATCATTTCTATTATTTTATCCTATTTTTTATCCTATATTGCAGGGACTCATTATGACGAAAAGAACTGAAAGTACAGCCTCTAAACAGGGGCAGGATGCAGAGTCAACTATTAAGCAACATAAAAACATAGAAATGCTGACACTAATTACTTGAATTTCTGTATCTTAAGACACCTCAAGTTTCCTGACAGTAATGAAAAGCTTCACTAGAGAAGATTCAGGGAATTATACAGGTATGCCCAACATAGCCTAACCATACAGAAAAATCACTTTTACAGAACACATCAAGTATGATGCATAAGGCCGTTTCACTTGTTTCACTTGTCAGATACTACAGGAAGATTCAGACCTCCAGCTGTGAGCAAGGATCACTAATAAATTAATTTCCCAACACAAAAATACAATGAGTTACAAACACAAGTCAATGGTTCATGCCAGATGTCCTCGCAACAAATCATACAACTGGACTCATCCTGAACCATTATCATTGGCATAAAAGCCAAGGAGTTCTAAGGAGCAGTCTGTCAACCAGGACAGATTTATTAATGTAAGCAGCATTAAATTAAACAGTGGCATAAAAAGTCACATGATATCTTAAACTTTAACACATCAATGAGCTCATTACTTATGCAAAGTACTGCAAAGGTTTGTGTGCTAGTGTGCATGTATTTAAAATACTACACATGCATAGGTCACTTAGATACTGCATTAAATTCAATAAATTAAACATGAATCGTTGGGCACGTTAAATGAATTGCAACCCATAATCACCTAAGTAGCAACAAGGCATTCATTTAAACTGACCTAGATGAATTGTGTAAAGAGTTATTAAATATAATGAGAACACAAATTACAAGTAAGAATTGCTGGAACTCTTTTCTGGTTTTATGAGGAGTCAGTAGCTGAAACCAGGAGTATTTCTACTACTTTGGAACCTCCTCCATCGGACACTAGTTAATTGGGGTAGTTTATATGCAAGCAAAATGATGTGAGATAGTGAATAGTGCACTGGTGTGGACATCCATTCTGAAATCATCTCTCTTGTCTGGATAGTATGGTGACAGAATTTAGGGTAGTATTGGTGGTGAATATACAGAAAAGTCAGCTGAGATAGTTAACTCCAGAATTTCAAAGCAGATATATTTGGCAAAGCTAAGTGAAGAGATGAAGGTTTATTTGAACCTATCCTGGAATATATAGCAATTGCTTAGATTTGCTTTACGGCTATATTCAAAATGATCCCACAGTCCACCAAGAAAAGCACTGTTCCTTTGATGAAAAGATTTAGGGTGGAACTGATCTGACTAAATGTAGATGTTATCATCTGAAATCTTTATCTGAGTCAATCCATGTATGATCAGTAAAAAATTAGTCACTGTAGATCACGGAGTCTAGGGCTGAATTTCTCTCACTCTGAAATAGACATTTTAAATATATCAGATGAATTGAACCTTAAAAAAAATAATAATTTTATATATATATAAGGCAGCTTCATAATTATAGGGCCTGTACATAAGTCTAAGGGAGATGAAGAGATTCCCACTCCTAAAATTTGCTTTTAGCTTTACTGTTAACCTTCCATATGGCTCTGGAAGTCTAAATGCTATTGAAACAAATCAAGAATCACGTTTTAGGCTTCATTACTGTATTGATGACATGTCATGACATGTCATGTCTGTAACTTATAGACTACTCACAGTGACTCCATCCTTAACCTTCATAGATTTGCTCACAGTGACTCCATCCTTCTCTTTTTTCATACTTGTTCTCTGCCTCCAATTCTATTTTGTCTATATGCTGTATAGTCTTTGAAACAATAAATGTCACCTTTTGCATACGTGATTTCTTGGCATGATAGCCATACAAGTAGTTAATAATAAAGAATTTTAATTGGCCTTTGCATCATTAGAGGATAGGCCAATCAGTTTAAAAACATAAGTATTCTTCACAATGGTATATATATATGTGTGTGTATGTGTTTATACGTATGCATTTTCAATGCCCCAAAGTATAACCCCAGTTGCACTAGAAGGATGACAGCGTATGTAGATTTCAGGCGCAGGTCGCCTGAAGATAACCAAAAAAAATAATAATATAGACTCCCTGCCTAAATACACATTTGGAAAAAATAATATTCTGAGGTGAACTGACAAATTAAAAAATAAATCACAGTGGGAAAATGGAGGTCACCTTGAACATAATCTTTTTTTAAAAAAAAATAATAACTTAAATTAGTATATATAAAGGTTGGTTAAGAGTAATATTTTGCAGTACATCAGAAACTTCAAGATAACAGTGTAGGCTGCAGCTGAGAGATGCAGATGACAGCACAGAAGTCACCTGTTGTGGGTACATCCTACCTAGACCCTCATGCCTATCCATGACCAGAATTCAGCCAGCAGTTGTCTAAACAGGGGCAGGTTATGGCCCTCAAAGGGAAGTCAGGTGTAGTGCAGTTTTATCCGCAGGAGTAGAACAGATAAGAACGTGCAGTAAAAACTGGAGAATGCCAAATAAATCTAAATAATGTCTTAATCACCTACTTTCTCAGCAGAAATGTTGGGGTTCTTTTAGGAAAGCATATTAAAAGCACTTAATGAAGTTTTTTTGGGTTTTTTTTTTTTTCACTTGAAAGGAAACAAAGAAAATGTCAGCTATGAAATTTAGGACAGTTACCTGAAATAGGCTTTTGCAAATACAAAAGAGGAAAGGAGCAACTGACAATCACTGAACAAGTGTAAATTGGTCACATTTTAATTTCTCTGATGTCTTACAAAAATGTTTTTACTTTGATAAAGGCCAAATAAATCTCCAAGGAAATGTCTCTGAAGGATAAAGTAATTTTGCTTTGGAGTAAAAATAAGGGATAGGAATACTTAGCCCACTGCTCACACTTCTGTATTAGAGCTGTTTAAATTAGTTTAGAATTCTACCAGTTTTAACATGATTAAATAATAAATTTAAATAATTTTAGAAATCAAATTTACTCTTTATTAATACTAGTGAAGATTATAAAGAAAGGTTATGCAGGAAGTTTACCAAAAAAGACATGCATGCTGGCAGAAGTAAATTTTTGGCAGTAAGTATAATGTCATGAATTTAAGATGGGAAGAACATTGACTATTTCAAATATACTACTGATTATGTATTCACAGTCACCATTTGACCTATGTGTCACTGCATGACTTCAGAGAAAACTACTGTTCAGTATCCATGAAAGTAAAGCTGTGTTACATAATAAAAATGAAATAAAAAATAGCATAACATTATTACACTGTGTCACACTTTCATCACAGTGAGCAGGATTTCATCATCTAAATTTATGCGTAACATAAGTGCTCAAGGAAGAAATACTTTTTGCAGCAAGGTTCTGTAGCACAGCTTGGTAAAGAGCTTGACGATGAGATAAAATCCTGTTTAAGGTAATGCTAAGACTTTTAGTACCCAAAGCAATGACTGCAAAACTTCAAAATAGTCTAGGCTGTAGTGACCCTTCATGGCAGGATATTATACTGGGCTAAATTGGATCTTATTGTGAAATTAAATTATTATACCCAAGCTGGATAATTTAAAGCCATCTCAGTATCTTTTCATTACAATATTGTCATCCTGAGTGGTATAGTTCACAGGTTAAGACATCTTACTGTAGATGTTTACCTGCAAGCTGAGCTCCACCTGCAATCAATAGATACAAAATCAGGCAAAGTTAGTGAAATCTAGAGACCTATTCAGCCCACCAAAGCAGACAGTTAGTGGTGCTTATTTTAATGTTGTCTGTGGAATTTTCCCCAGAATAATGGATGGAGGTGTTGCCCAAGCAGTGTTTCTGTTGGAGCTTCACCAGATAATTCCAGGACTCTTGCCCTTTTATCTAAGCCTTGAACTTCTGTCCATGTGGTTTGAAATGCTGCTCTTTAATAGGTTTTAGACCCAGGAAAATGAGGCAGGGATAATGAAAGTGATGATCATAGCAGTAATATTATAAATATATTCTGCTCTATGTGGCACTCAGGAAGATCAAGTAAGATCTGCCATAACTGGCCAGCACTGTGCATACACACAAGCTGTGCTTTGTATTAAGTATATCTAGATTTTGTTATAACAGTGCTTTATTTCTTGTGGATTCATTAAGCTTTCCAGTACATATCTTCTTTAGTCTGGACAAAAATCAACATCTTCTGAGAAACTTCTGTCCCCTATAGCAAGTTCTCCAGCTGCCAGCAGCACATGTATTGCATGCAGTGGGTAAAGTCTGTGTACAAATCTGTACTCTCTCAATGACTTTGTGGGTCTGTACAGATCTGTAGCATCATCTGTTCTACAGTACTAAGTGTTGGTTGGCAGAGCAATATCACTACGTATCCCACATAGATAAAGAAGTCTTTTGGTAACTTGAAAGCGATTCCTATAAGTTAACTCATTGATCTACTTGCTCATTTAGAATAACTGGCTGCATCAAATAAATAGAAGTTTCCAAAAATCTATGGCATAGAATTTTATAGACACTGATAGATTAATTTCATCTCTCAAGAGAGTTTGGAGTGACTGTCTGGTAGTCAGTGAAAAAACTTGACTCTGGAGAAAAGATGCTACTAAATCAAGGGCTTCAAGATTAAACTTAGAGAGAGGTATAACATCTCCAAAAATTCTATCATAAAAAGATATATATATGAGATTTGAGGCAAAATACAGTAGCTCTTCTCCAATACTACATACATCTGTCACATTTCAAAGTAAAGAATGTATTTTATTATATAAGTATAAACATAAATACTTTAAGGTGATAATTTAGTATATATAGTGCATTTATCAATTAAAACAGTGTGTTTTTTTTCTGAAAACTTAACATTGTTGTGCAAAAGTTAGGTTTCTCATCTAAGCAAAACATACTAACTTTAAAACACTTAAGGCTATTTTTCCCTGTCGACGTATTTCCTTAGTAGAGGAAAATTTTTAAAGCTGAGAAGAAAAATTAAACCAGAAATAATGAATAGTTGCTTGCCACAGACTTGTAACATTGAAGAATAGTTAAATGTTTACCAATATTAACTTCAAAATAAAATAAATATTTCTATAAATGTAACGACAGTATAATGAGACCAGTTTTATGCAAAAACATTTTTGATAACAAATTTGAAGGCTACTGGAATCAACAGAAAGACTTCTACTGCTTTCAGTATACACGAGGAAAAAAAAATAATTACTTTGTTTGACTCTCCTTCTACATATCAGGAAAAAATTTAGTTGAAAGTGACAAGCTATCAAGTGATTACAAGTTATCAAGTGATTATCAGGTGAAGAGTTTTGTCCAATTAGGTCAAATGCACATTTCTTCTGATTGCATTTGAAACAGCATATCGTACATATGATTGCTTGCCAATGATTCCATTGGCAGAAGGATCAAGTTCTAACTTGCTTCAGAGCATTTCCAACAGGACTACAACCTAGCCCAGAATTTTAGCATTCACTAAAAGATTAGCCTGGCACTAGAGAAAAGTATTTGACTAGCTATGCCCAAATCACTTCCAGTGCATTTTAAGTCACATTTATATATATATTATATATTCTGTCCCCCTGATTCATCCCTCCAGTTTCTCGTTAGGAAGCGGAGCCGCATTATGCCTCCATCAGGAAGAGCTGGCGAAGAGCGTGAGCCACTCTGTGCACCTGCATTAGCGCTAAATCAGCTCTCATGAATCGTGCATGAGATCCAATATGTTAGAGTCATTAACTTTGGCATAAAATGAAAAAGCTTCTTTAGACAAGACTTTGCCTTAGCATGCCAAGCCAGATATAAAAATTACAGAAGGTAGTGAATCAGACCCTACAATTTTTTTTCTTTTTATTTGCACTAAAGAAAGAACCAGTTTAAAGCAGGAAATGTGAATTGCAGGAGAAAGGAAGAAAAGGGAAAAACATGGCATATAAGCATTACTTGTGAACAGTTAATACATAATTTGCTTACTTTTCCATGATCTATAACAATAACTGAAGTTTTAGAATACATTTGCAACCATTATAGGAAGAATAGGTCTCATAACCAACATTCACTTCCTTAGACCACTAATTGTGTTTTCTATCTGAAAAATATGTAATGCTGCTGTTAAATGCAGAATAGTGCATTACTATAGCTGCCTTTTTAGTTATCGTAAATGCTATAAACTGACATAGCTCAGTGGAGTGCTTCCCTCTAGTGTCCAAATCATCACACACGTTTGGTCTCTAAAATGAGGGAATGTGAATAGAATTAAGTTAATTTTCATTGGTAGCTATATATTCATTTGATTCAATTTCTCAAATTGAAGCTTAAGATGCTGAAAATGTACAATCAGTTTCATAGATTTATTTATGTATCGTTAAATTCTCCACTTTTTCAACTACCAAGGTGTAATTCAATATTTTTTCCCATCTCTCATATTTCAGTTACTATATCAAAATTATTTTGATACTTACTCTTCATTTCTTCTCTTTATTTTTTCATCGGTTCCCTTTTAAAATGTTTTTACTCCATTTTGAGGATGCCAACCGGATAGATGACTTCTCATCCCTTAATTCTTTTACACTAAGATTCTAGAGATCAGTTAGTGTGCAGTAATAGATACAATTAGCTCATCATCATAGACAAATTTATAAAAATGAAGTTAAGTGGTCAGATTATTGAACAGCCATGCTCACCAACCAAAGTAGCAGACTGATTTTCATTTCTCTTTATTGAATATTTCCCCAGGTAAATCTATAGTCTTCAGTTCCAGGGAAAAAAAAAAAAAAAAACACTGTTTCAAGGTATTGAATTGACCTGAAATGATTGATTTCAAACCAGTGTAATAACAATCTTTGCTTCTTATTGGCACCTTGCTTTTTCAGAATTTTACTTGGATAAATTTAGTGGATTCCTTCCTGTAGTTATTTACATCTTTTACTGAGTATCATGCAATTCAAAGAGATGCCTGTGTGCATTATCCCAGCTATCATTCTCCAGAGAGACTGCCGACACAGCACACTGGAATCCCAGTTTATAGCAGCCCGAAGACAGTGTGCTAGCAGAGCAATGGCATTGATTCAGGTTCTTTGGCAACTGTTTTCTTGAATCTATTCAAGAAATTAAATACAGTGGCTCAGTTCAACAGAATGAAAGAGTTTTCTGAATCATAGCAGCAAAATCAGAGCAAAATATTACATATGCTTTTTTCATTCAGAAAAAAAAAATCTGGAAAAAAATGAATAGTTTCTTTCTTTCTTTCTTTCTTTCTTTCTTTCTTTCTTTCTTTCTTTCTTTCTTTCTTTCTTTCTTTCTTTCTTTCTTTCTTTCTTTCTTTCTTTCT
>NW_010587471.1:14565-34615 GCF_000705375.1 Tinamus guttatus
GGTACCAGGCGTTGTTGGGTAAGATGTGGTTGTTCCTCAAGCTGCTTTGTGGTTTATTTGCTATTGGAAAGGTGCCTGTGGGAAGGTTACTTTGTTTTCCCTCTAATACTGGCCTTATCTTCTAGGGAAGCAGAAGTTTGAAGAGAAGGTGAGCTGCTTCATAGCTACCTGGAATAAAATCCAGAAGTACAATCCAAGTAGCCAGGTTCCCACTGCTGTATGTAGGGACACCTGAGGGATGCCGTAGGGATCTTGAAATCCAAAAAACAGAGGAAAGAGTAGAGAAATGGAAATTAACCTAAAGGGCTGAGTGGAAGCTGTCTAGTATTACGGGAATACTGTGAACGAGGGCATTTTAAATCTGATGTTGATGGGCTTTTGCTTCATTCTTGCATGCTGTAGAGGCTCTACTGGGGCTTCGTACGCTGAAACTGCTCTTGGAAAAGAAGTGCCTTATGGCATGTCTTTCAAAAAAAGGCATGAATTCTCTAGAATTCTTACATTAAGAATCTCTCTCAGTATGTGAGAGCTAAAGCCTTGACTGCCTACTGATATGGTTTAGAAGGAGCTCCTCTCCTTCATTTTGCATTGAAGTTTTCTTCATGTACCATGCCTTCTGTATATGTCTCTGAGTCTCCTTTGTGCTTTTGAATGTTATTGTACCTGGAGAGGTTACTTGATACAGTATTTGTGCTAGCAACTGTGGAAACAACAGACTAATCCAACCTGAGTTAGTTGGTGTTTCAGGTTGCTGTATAGTGGGTACTTTTAGGGCAGAGGTGTGTGTGCCATTTCCTGTCCTTAAAAGAGAAGAATGGCTCATTTTATTCTAGAATAGCTGATAAAAATGTATTCAAACTAGGTAGTTTACACTTATGCGATCAAATATATACCCAGAGTTGCCCCTCTTGCAGTCCTGGTGTGCATACCTAAATGTTTTTTTAACATCTTTAGGGCTTCCTGAAGATTGCTTCAGGTTGCTTTCTGTGGCAGCAGCTTTCTGTACCGCATGAAGGCTCCTAACTGCTCTGCTGCAAATAAGGGCCTTTAGGGATGTAGATTTAGTTCTGGTGACAATCACCTTATTCTCTTGAATTATCCTTCTGCTGTTTGGAGGAGTTACACCTAAATTTAGACTCGGTGATCAGAGGCACGGGGTTCAATCCCGCTATAACTGCACTGAGTGCTGACTGGGCTAAACCTGGGCTTGCTAGTGTGCATTTCTGAATACAGTCCTCCAGGGAACCCTTCTCTAAACATCTTATGTGGTACATGGAATCCAGAACCTTGGCTTTCCTCAGCTGCTTCTGGTCCTTGCCAGAAGCAGGAAAGGGAAGCCCAGGAGCAGGCGCAGGATGTTGTGGAGCATCTCGTGGGCAGGACTCCCTGCAGAGCTACTGCCTCGGTGCCAGAGCTGCACAGGCTGCATCCCGCTCCTGGTTCTGCCACTTCCCTTCCCTTCCCGCCTCTCCCAAATTCTCCTGCCTAGGGGCAATTTGACTGGCAATGGCAGTCATTGTAATACACATGTTCAGTGCCACCAGGAACACTGGTCAGTGTTTAGGACAGTGGTACTGCAGGTGTCACCAAGGCTTCATTCAGTGTGTTTCTTCCCTCTGTCCAGTTGTTGATTGGAATATGAATGCCTTATTTTGCTCACTTGGTGTGAGCAATAATTTAGAAATTAATTTGGACAGGTACTCTGCTACTCTAAATTTAGTCTGTATCAACTGTCTGAAAGAATTATGTATCTCCAGGAATTCAAGTTTCCTGGGTTAAATCAGCTTTCTGTTTGTGTCTGCAGACAGGACTACTCTCAGTGTATTAAGACTCTCTATCACTGTTAATATAACTTAGTGCAATTAGAAAATAAGTATTCTAGTTGAGCTAAGTTTCTGTTAAGAATTGTGCTTACCAAGTTGCCCTCAGAAATCCCAGCCCTGGATACCAGAGTGAAAGTCTGGAGAAAGGAGGACTTTCCCTTGTTGAAGGCATCACTTAATGGGCACTGAAACAGGAGCCCATGGGCCCTGCTGCGGCCCAGCCCCAGCGCTGAGGGAAGAGGTCTCCAGGGAGCCACAGGCCGTCGGTCTCACCACAGCCCTGGGGAAGGTGATAGAGCCGCTCATCCTGGACACCATTTCCTATCATATGAAGGACAAAATGGTAATCAAGAGTGTTCAGCGTGGATTCACAAAGGGAAGTTATGTTCACCTAACCTTCCGTGATGGAATGAGTGGCTCCGTACGCCAGGGGAGAACAGCGGGTTCGTCTGCCTTAACTTCGGTAAGGATTTTGCCTCTGTCTGCCTCATAGGCAAGCTTAGGAAGCAAGAGATAGACGAGAGACAGTGAGGTGTACTGAAAAGTACCAGAAGGGCAGTGCTCAGAGGATCGTGGTAAGTGGTGCAAAGTCTAGTTGGAGGGCTGTAGCTAGCGGGGTCCTCCAGGGTCAATACTGAGTCCTGTTCAGCTTACTTGTCAGTGACGTGGATGAAGGAACAGAGTGCCTCCTCCACAAGTCTGCTGGTGATCCACAACTGGGATGAGTGACGGATACAACAGAGGGCTGTGCTGCCATCAGGGGGGCTTGGACAGGCCAGAGAAATGGGCAGAGAGGAAGTTAAACAAAGGCAAGTGGGGAGTCCTGCACTCAGGGAGGAATAATCCCATGCACCAGTACAGGTTGGGTATGACCTGCTGGAGAGAAGTTCTGCAGAGAAGGACCTGGGAGTCCTGGTAGACAATAAGCTGACCATGAGCCATGTGGAAAAGGAGGACATAGGTGGAGTATCATAGGTGCTTCTCCTACACTCAGCCCTGGTGAGGCCATACCTGGAGTACTGTGTCCAGTGCAGGGCTGTGCAACACAGAGAAATATTGGGCTACTGCCAAGAGCGTAGTAAATAATTAAAAATGTGTTGTATGAGGAAAGATTAATTGAGGTGGGCCTGTTTAGCCTGGAGAAGAGAAGATTGAGAGGGGACCTTATCAGTGTGTACATATACCTGAGGAGAGAATACGAAGAGGATGGGGCCAAACTCTTCTCGGTGGTGGCCAGTGACAGGACAAGGGGTAATGGGTACAAGCTGAACCCCAGGCAGTTCCACCTCCATGTGAGGAAGAACTTCTTTGCTGTGAGGGTGCCAGAGCCCTGGCACAGGCTGCCCAGAGTGCTCTGGGTGTCCCTGCTGGAGCAGGGCTGGACTGGGGGATCCCTAGAGCTCCCTGCCAACCTCAACCATTCTGGGATTCTGGGATTCTGTGAAATTCCATGTGAATATAAGGAGAGACTTCTTTACTGTTGGGGTGCCTGAGCCCCAAAGGGGAGACAGACTGTGGAGTCTGCTTTCTGGGAAGGCACTCAGAAACCACGAGAAGAGGGTCCTGGGCAGCCTGCTCTGGGTACTCTGTCTGAGCAGGGGGTTGGGCCGTGATGTCTAAAGGTCTCTTCTAAGCTCAGTTGCTCTGTGATTCCATGAAAACGAAAGCTCAAGGTTGTAAACACATAAATGCATTACACGCCAGCATGGAAAACTGAAAACAGTAACAAGGCCGGAATAGACAATCCTCAGTCTAGAAGGATTCTCAACTCTAAGGAGTTGAGAAATATTTTAAACAAATCCTAAGTCAGTATGAATTCTTTCCCAGTAGACTGCATAAATTAAGAAAGTAGGACCATTACCTTGGAGTGAAAAATTATAATATATACACATATGTATTTTTGTACAGAATCCAAAAATTATTTCTTCTTACAAGTTGTCCCCAAAAATCTTTCAGAAAAGTTCAAGTCATTGTTTAGGCATATAAGGAAATGTGCAAATAGTCTCAATGGGAGTTATGCTGGAAAACTTTTACAGGGCTATAAATGATCCAGCTCAAGTCAGCTCGTTAGCAGCAATGCTCACAGTGCCTGTAGGGATGTGGCTATTAGGTCTTGCCTACATGGACCTGTTGCTGTCTTTAAAATTCAGCTAGTGCAAATGAATAAGTAGGCAGTATAAATAAGCAGGAAATTAAAAGGTACTTGCCTAAAAGCTAAAATGATTAATTATTGTGGATCTAGCTTTAAATGACCTCTGCTTTTAAAACTGAAGTGTTAATAGTCACATCTAGTTTCACACTGAGGTGTTATGAGCAGCTCAAAAACTGCAGCAATTAAGCAGTGTCACTAGTTAATAGGAACAGAAGAAGTGCTTACAATTCATAAATAAAACCAAGATTGATGGGAGTGGATAAAATTCTAGGCACATTATTTGCATTGGTCATATTAATTGGAAGTTAAATACTTTGTTGCATCTTCTTTTCCTCTGTCTTGCTATTGAATAATGTGTTTCTGTAGGTGCTGGTAAAGGCACTTTTCTCTCCGGTCTGTGTCTATGGCCTCGTGTTTATCTGCATTCTTGGAGTAGGGACTCAGTCTTGCTGCTTACTGACCTTACACATGGGACCAGCAGCAGACTGGTAGGAGAAATTCTCTGGATTACTGTGTTTTCTACAAGAAAGAAAGATAGAAAATTAATCCTGTTTTCTTTTTGTTTGTTTTAGGATATTTTCATAGTTTTTCTCTCATTCTTGATCTCCTGTATTCTTTGTCTTACTGATAAAGTCGTTCCCAGTTTGTGAAAGTGGATATACTGTCCCACTTTTTCCCTCGCACATGTTAAAAGTGTGTATATGTTCAATGAAGAGGTTTGTTTGTCAAGTCCTTGCTGTTTTGCTGCTGTATGCGTGTTTCCATCTCTCCTGTCATTAGGAGCGTTACTCTGCAGGGTGTTCTTCAGCTGTGTTTTGCTTTCACAGTGATCATCATGTAGTGGTGCATGTGCTAGCATTGCACAGCATATGTCACTCTGGGTATCACCCTCTACAAAATTTGCTGGCATAATTTTGCACAGTATTATTTTCTTCTGTCCCCGTCTTGACAATTTACTGTAAAATTTTCATGACATAATTTAATGTGTTACAATCACCTTCACTCTTCCTCTCTTAAAAACAAAATAAGCAATTTATAAATAATAAGCTTGTTCTCTTTGAGGAGTCTGCGTGAATGATGAAAAATATTCCAAGACTGATACTCGTTTTTATCTTCTGTTTATAGTAATCATTATTTCTGGTGAGCTTTTCCTAAGATCAGAAGGTGGCTTTTAACGTTAGGAGAATGTTAGAGGTAACGATCTTGATAATAGTCATTATAACGTTCCGGTTTCCACTGGTCCTGAAAGCTGAACAAACTTGCATCTTGTTACGTTTTCAAGACTGTGGTTTAGTATGTATTCACTGCAGCCCTGAAGATTAAATACTTGTTTTGTGTTGACCAGCAGTTAAATATAAGCGGAGCAAGATATTGTATATACTTTTGACTGTGACTGAAATCCTATGCTCTGAGCAGCATAGAATAATTACAATGTCTTGCTTAACCAAGACGGGGAGAAGCTCGTGTCTGCGAATCTTTTGGTAGCTGTAAATACACTCATGTACACTGGATGGGTGAAGGAACTGTTAAGAGGACTTGTAATTTAGGTATCAAATCAAGTAGAACCTCTGAGAGGAAGGGAAAAAAAAAAGGAGTTTGCAAATGGATAAGCTCAAGATAAGCTGGATGGGAAAATGGCAGTTCATCGCTCTCAGCAGGGAATACAGCATTTTTCAGGACATGATCCTGCCTAGAACTAATGGAGAAATTTGCTGTTGGCTTTGCTGAGGAGCTGGATTCTATCGGATGTAATAATATGGTCACATGTACTGTCTCCTACTAAAAATGGTTATTAATTAATCTATACTCTAGGTAAATCCTCTAAAGACTAGCTAAACTTTCCCCAATTACTTATTTTAAAACATGGACAAGAGGATAAAGTGATTTTTGATGGAGTTAGGAATTGGATGGAGACCAATATCTGCAATGGATTGGAGAGATGGCTATAAAGCAATTTGAGTACCTGGTGTTTAATCCGGGAGGTGATTCTTGTGAAACAGATTTAGCAATGTAAACAGATGAGAAATGCAATGCCAGAGTATGGCAGCTAGGCACTGCTCAGATTTGTTCTGCAGAAGTGTGATATCACAGTATGGATAGTAATATGGTAATATACAGCTGCACCCTGGGATGAGGGTCTCTATTCAGTTCTTGTCACTCTCCTTCTGGAGGACTGAAAAATGTCAGGGAAGGCAAACAAGAGTTCCAGCTATCACTGATCTATAAGAAGGAACTGATTTCTCAGAAAAACTGTGTTAAACCAAATATTTAGCTCAGGTTGGAGAAACTAAAGGACATTCTATTTCCTAGAGATAAGCCAGGAAGGATTCTTATCTGAGGTCATTACAGAATCTTTCCATGGTCAGGTATGAGCCACCTCTTATTGCAAAACCATCTGGTCTGCTATCATGATCCTGGGTCTGGGCGTTGTGCCCTACCAAGATGCATGTTAACCTGGACAAAGTGTTTTGTTGATACGGCCAGTTGTCTTCTGAACTGCCCAAGCAGCCTGGAATACAGAACAGTACAGGCAGAGCAATTCCATACCCATCTGCAGCCCCTCAGCGGGTTTGAGGATGATCCAAAGCTGGAAGGAGTGGTTGATGCATTGGATGATTTTGCTCCTATTCAGAAGGACTTGGACAGGCTGGAGGCGAGCAGAGAGCAAACGGGCAGGTAGGAAATGTCACGTTACACAGGGCCATGAAACAGCACCTTACCCCAGCTGCTAACGCCATGCGGGAGAAAGGCTGCAAGGGACAGTAGGTCTCTATTTTCATTTCTCTCCGAATTCCACACTGTGTAAAACAGCCAGTGCCTGGAACAAAGACGCTAAAATTTCAATTGCCGGGTGTTTCAACCAACAATATTAAAGATCCCAGGTGTGTTTTTTCTTGAGTGCATCATGTGTCAGTCTAAGCATTCTCTGTCAGCATACACTTCCAACATCATCTTTCCCCACCCAACCCTTCATCACTGAGCTTTTTTGTCAGTTTTTAATCACCAAAGAGAGAAGACAGGCTCTTGGAAGGGATGTATTCTATCTGGATCCATTTAAAGAAATACACCAGTGAAAAGTGCTTTATAAGCCACCCTCTCTAGCCCAGAGGGTTGTTTTGGTTGGTTGGTTGGTTTGTTGTGCTTTATTTGGGGTATATGTATATGCATCTGCAGGGGTTGCTAACTTCATGAGAGAAAATGCTAAAACACTGTGATGCAGGGAAATCTGCTTGTAGTTTTGTTTATACCATGCTGCAGCAAAGGGCTTCGTGATGAACCTCTTTTACTGTGGAATCACAGGAGTATCTAGTTTACATGAGGGCAGCTGAGGATCTTCATGGATTAATGCTTATCTTATGGCTAACCTAGCTGCCTATCTGCGAGAGGACAGGGAAACAGCACAGGCTGACACTGGCTTTTGTTTCCCTGTACATTGTTCCATTTCCAGCCAGGTAAGCTCATTTATCATTGTTTGAATCTTCACACAATTTATGTGAAAATACTTGAAATACTTGAATACTTTCTTACATGAAAATGCTTTTTCTTTTATAGTTCAGTCTGCCTTTCTTCCCTGCAGACCCTTGTGGAAAAACCCAGGCTATTTGGTATTCCAGTATTGAAAACCCTCTAAGTGGAAGTGCTTGCAAAACTTATATAACAAAGCAGAGTGCAACTGAGAGAAACTGCGAACATCAAAGAACAGTCTTGGGTGAAGAGTGTTTTATACTTCCTGAGCCAGTGCAGTACATACTGTACTTACTGAGGTAATAAAGATTTCTACTTCGCTCTCTTAGGTATGAGAGTAGCAGTATGTGAAACTATTACTTGGTCAGATCCACACCCAGAAGGACCACAGGTAGCTGAGGCAACTATAGTTTTTCATTCAAACATTGTATTTTACGGTTATTTAAGTGCCTTTAAAACTTTTTTTTTGTTTTGTTTTGTTTTTTGTAACCAAAGTGCTAAATATGTTTGGAAAACATCCCTGAAATTTCCTGCAAAGCTTTAATTTCTGATGAAAAGCACATTCAAATCATGTGCTCTGAATTTTTCATATAAAAAAATATATTTGATGGTCTTCCCTGAACAAAAGCACATTGTATTACTGTAAGCATATGCTTGCCTACAGGTCACGGGAAACAATACACATTTTTAATTGTAGTATTTTGTTTATGTAGTGAATACGCAATGTTAATTTGATGCCTTTACAACTACTATTTAGCTAGACCTACTTTTGGTCATGGAGAACAGAGAAGTTCCTGGATTCTTTTCTCATCCTTGAATGGTCTCAATGTAATAGTGAAAGACTGTACAACAATAAATATTAGTGTGGTGCTTTGTGAATACCTGAGCCCAGCTATAAAATGAATGCAGCTGCTGAAGCAGTAAGATATTAGCAGAATGAAGGAAATATATGTGATAGGAAGCTAAGCAGGATCAGAAGATGAGCCCAAGCACCGACACGTTGTTGTTGAGTTGCTGGGACAGTCCTTGAGGCTGCTTTGTCCCTGACCAAATAACACTCTCGGATAGTATGGTTTAGGAGACAGCGTGGCTTAGACCCCATTCCCAACAGGTTGTTTGGATGTAGCCTCCTGATTCGGAAGCTTTAGCTATAGGGATGTGGGTTGTTTCATGCCACTCGACTTCAGGACCTTTTCTAACCTGTTTACTCGTGCAGATGTAACCAGTGCTTAGTCTGATTAGGAGCTTTTTTGGACTCTGTTTGAGTCCTGGATAATGGGTATTAGTCCTTTAATCGTCAATATACTTGAGGAATGGCTAAAAAAGCAGGATTCGGGAGAGTTGAGGAAAGAATATTGGCTGGATCGAGAGATGTTTATCAGTGAATTTTGGATTTTGTTTTAAATACCTGACCTTAAGGAAATAGTGTGAATAGTGGAAATAAAATACAAAGACTTTTGCTTTTGAAGTGGCTTAGAATTTTTTTTTGGGGTGACTTTTTATTTTTTTAATAAAATCGTATTCAAATTATTGTTTTGAAATGGAACCCTAAACGTGATTCATGCTTGGCCTAGCAATACAGAAGCATCACTGGTGTCAAAAATTAACTTGCAGATCTTTTTTTTTTTTTTTTATTTAGTCCCTCTTCCAGTATTCTTTCTCAATAGATGCATTCCACGTGTCACTGTAAAGTATTATGATTTTCCCACACTGATAGAACCAAATCCAGGATTTTACATGATACAGCCGCTTCCTGAGGCGTTGGCGTTATCCAGCTTTGCTCCGTACCCTGGAGTGCCTTTCCCATTTGTGGGCTCGTTACAGCTCTGCCATTTACAGTGCAGAGACATTTTGAAGCATTATGTCTCAACAATGAGTCACATATTTAAACAGATAAAAATCTCTCCTAGCATTCTTTCTGGTAAACAAATACATTTTTCCCAATGTTTTATTATTTCTCAGCTATGGTTCTAGTGCTCCAAAAGAAAATTTCTTCCCTACCTCTCCTTAGAAAAAATCCTTAATGATCTATATATACAGTCTTTGTCCTAGAGTCTATTTTATTTTTTTATGAGTCTTATTGGCCTTCTGTGAGCCCATATGTGTCACTAGGCACTCACTGGGGTGTGTATAGGAGTACAAATGGAGTATAAGAAAGCTCCTGGTTCCAGCCTCATGGGTTACTTATTGATTGTCTGTCCAATGAGAGGAAATAAAATCACTTCTAATGTTTGGCTGCTAGTGGTGTCTTCCAGGCTTTCTCCTCTTCTCAGAAAAATCTGTCATTATGGTTGCGTATCAAGAGAGTCTTGAAGAAACAGCTGAAGAAGAAAAAAGGCAATCACCAAAACCAGGAAGGTTCAAGATTGAAAATGATATCTCTGCCTGTTGGACTGTGGACTGATAGTTAAACATCCAATTTCTACCTCTGAAATATGTGCAGTGGTATTTTTTCCTATCTCCTTTTCTTTCCTTAATAAATGACCTTTTCACCTTCTCCAAACATTAATAATTATTAATGGTAATATTAATTGTAATAGTAGCCCCAGATTTGTTTTACTAGGAACATATGAAGCCTAATGCTTTTAAGAAGTCTGAAAACCTAAAATGAAAAAAGGATGACAAAAGCTAAGTATCACTATTTATTAGCAGGTTGTAAAGCTTTATGCTTCTTCAAAGTTCTTAAGTCACTTTTGAAAAACTTTTTTACTTCTGCGTCAAGAGCTGGGGAGCCTCTCATTAACTTGCTCTGTAGAGTCTGCACAGTTTGAGCCTTTGGAATAAAATTATGGTGAAGATTAGAGAGTAATCAACATGTATTCTTTAAATCAAATTTGCAGTAAGACATGCAACTGTGATAAATAGTCTGTTTAATACAGATTTTGGTCTACCTTTTGAATTTCTGAGGTAATAGAAATAAATTTTAAAACAAACAAACACAGAAACAAAACTCCACAAATCTCCTGGGCAGCTTTATTTTCCTTTTGAGCGTTTCATTTTGTTCTGATTTGTACATGTTTCTGGTGAATGTCTCGGTCACATCGTGTCAAGTCCTTTCACAGGATAGCACATTCTTTGCCATTGGACCAGTTGGTCTGCCCTTGTGAGTGAGGGCTCATTTCTTTTGAGGTGTGTTTATCTCACCATGATCTAATTTTGGAAATAAATTGTGAATCTTAAATATATATATTTACATATATCACCTTTATCCTCCACTGTCATGGTTTAGTCTGGCTTAAATATGTTTTTGACTCCTAGGTCTATAACAGACTCTGTTATTTATGACTCAATGCGAATGAGGAAGTTCTATCTCTAAGAAAATAACAATAAAGTGTTTCCGACGGTACTGTTGATTTGAATGGCAAATGACACCAGCACTCTGATATCTGCAATTGTAGAGGTCTGTTAATGGCAGCAGGCCTGCAGGGGCAGGCTATCCTCCCCTCCCCTCTCCTCTCTTCTCCTCCCCGCGTTTCTATAAGCTTGAAGAACTTGTGAAAGAACCACCTGGGAGGTGAAGGGCAAAGAGGCCACAGCTCACCCAAGGAAAACTCTTACAGTTGCTACTGTTAGTTTGAGATGACTGAGCAACATGGTGAAAGGTGTTTTTTTTTTTTTTCCCCTCAGATCTAGGAAGATACAAAGTGGTTTTAGCTGTTAGTTAAAGACAACGACAGTCTGCAGAAATGGGTGGAGAGGAAACTCACAAAGTTCCTGCTCCTGGAGGAGAATGGCTGAGAGAGCTGCTGCTCTCGGAAGGATGTGGCGGGTCCTGGTGGACACCACGTTGACACCAGGCTGACCCCGCGGGCCAGCCGTGTGCCCTTGTCCAAGCAGACCCATAGCAGCGTTGGGTTGCAATAAGGAGAGCGTTGCCAGAGGGCCGAGGGCGCCGCGGTGGCCTCGGTGTGCGGGTGGCTGGAGTCGTGGTGCTGCTCGGGGAGGCAAGGCCATGGCCAATGGATCCTGCCGGGCCTGGTCCCTGGGAGAGGTGGGACAGGAAAGGGGGTCGCGGCTGCGCGCGGGCAGCAGGACCGAGGATGCTCGGGCATTGCCTGGTGTTTTGTGCAGACACAGGTGATCTTTCTTCTTTTGAGCCGTCCCTGTCGCTGGCCGCTCTCTGCTGACGTATTAACTCACTGTGTGACCCGTCTCAAGCTTTTCAGTCATGGAAGGATATGCCTGCTAATTATGAGGCTTGGTGGGTCCCTACTTCTGTATCTTCTGAGCTTTGCTTAATTGGGAGACTCCTGGGAGAACTAGGTAATGCTCCCATAGCACATGTCACAGCAGCAACCCACCACCACAAGAGAGGCTCATTATTTTATTTCTGCTAAACAGATTTCACCAGACTTTAGTTGTTTTTTTTTTTTTTTTTAATTTAATGCTGGGAGAATGCTGTGTATCTGCCACTTGCCACCTGCAGAGCTCACCGTCCTGTAACTTCCCTCATCTGCTTTGTGCACAGGCAACAGTGAGAAATGCCAAGGAAGGCCACACTGCAGCTTTTCCTGGGAACTTGCTTTCAGAAGCATGAAATCCCGGGGGAGCCAGAACCAAGCATCCTTCAGAAGGAAGGAGGGATGACACAGTGCCATGGCAGGGCTGCGTGAGCTCTTCCTGTTGTCACACCACTGATTGCTCTGGTCTAAGGGAGAGAGAAAAGACGAGAATCTTTTGGTTCATAATATCTTGTCTCCATTTTTGCCAATAGTAAAAATTTGTATTATTCAGAGATATTAAGCTTTTCTTTTCATCTTTTAGTACTCTGTTCAGGAAGAACGTAATTCAGATCAATCAAGACAGAGTCAAAAAGCAGGGGAAAGAAAAAAAAAACAGAAATGGCAGTCAGGACTGCTTTTAAGTATCTTGCCAACTATTTGTTTCCATGCTGTGTTTTTGAATATCATAAATGTAATCCATCTTAAACCTTAAAAACGCTTTAAAAAATGTAATTCAGAAACTGAAAAAGGTGGCATTCAGTGCTAGAAATGCCAATGGACTTGGATCATTGCTATATTTTTATACTCTCTTTTTTACATCAGTGCAAGTCCATGGAGATTTCCAGTCTAAAACTGGAGCAGTACATCGGAACAGAAAGTCAAGTTGCTTGTAGAGAAATAATAAATACCCAGTCAGAAATCTCTGGAGACTGGAAGTTGAGTGCTCTTTAAATAATTCTTTCATGGTAGCTCATATAGAACATATTTATAGCCCAGGAATTCTGGGTTTTCCTTTCTCCTTATCTGGCCTGATTTTTTTTAGATAAGATGAGGCGTTTTCATCAGCTCATTGAGCAACTAAATGCTAGGCTGAATTTAGGACCTTTAATTGAACCTTCACGCTTTTTTTTTTTCACTAGATTTTGATTTTTCTGGCAAAGTTTCTGGCAGTTTTCCTTAGTATTCTTCTAAACTAATACTCACACCTGAAGCTTATCTGGTTTCCATCTGTGCACTGTATTTTTTTTTTCATTTCTTCCACAGAATGCTTTTTTTTTCCCTTTTCTGTGGGGAGGTGGAGAGTAGGGGATGAGGGAAAAAAGAGTGAAAACAGGGGTGGCTGGGATGGGTTGCATCCATTTGGCCTGTTCATGTGATGCCTCATCTGTCAGCAGCGCAGATTTTGGTTTTAATAGGCAGGAGTACAACTATCAGAAGTAGATAGTAAAACTGGTGAGTTACTAGCAAGAAAGAAGAGGAAATTGTTTAATGTTGCTATGAGCAGTGCTTCTTTTCAGGAAAACTTTGAGTATTGAATAGCACAGAAGGGTTTTTCTTTTAAAGGACTGCAATGCTTGCCAGCCATACTAACAGTATTAGGTTATTGGAAAAAAAGACTGTATCTGAAACCAAACTATGGCAATATGTGTCCTCCAAGATGCTTGGAGCCATTTACTTGGTTGCTTATATGATGTTACTGTCAGACAGACCAGGAGTTAGCTGGATGTAGGTAGCATTCACCTAAATAGCTTCAAACATGGAGCTTCGAGGGGGCAAGAAAGAAGAGAAAGCAATGAGAGGGTTTCATCAGGCAGTCCATATCTTTGGTGCTGTGCCACCAATTCTATTCGCTTTCCCCAAGTGATGTCTGAGCCCCTCAGAAAACAAGAAGAGGGCCATGGAAATGCATTTACAGCACTGCACGGAGACGGGGAGCAATGGCCACAGGAGGAGCAGGAGCTGAGCAGTAATGGGGTGGCCAGTGGCCTCTTCCATGGCTTCTATGGGCTCAGGCAGACTTACCACTGCTTTACCGAAATGTCTGGGTTTCCAAGAATACACTGCTGCATTGGCCTAACTCAGTCCTCCCTCTCTTGTGTGTAGTTCACAACACGATTGCATCCGTGTCTGGTTTTCCTTTGAGGGTGCTGATGCTGAAAGCAGCTTTCTTACTGAGTGCTTTCTAATTTTGAAATGCAGCAAAGGGATTTGCCAAGAGGCATTATTCCTGAAGCCAAAAGTCAAACTTCCAGTTTGAACCTTGAGCAAAATCACTGTATTATTGCACTAGCTCTACTTGAGGGTGCAAATAGGCTCAGATCATCTCAGCAAGATTTAATCAAAGGCCTTAGCTGAATAAAAGAGTAACAATTTCTGCTTCATGTGCAGATGGCAAACAACTCAAATTCATCTCGGATACAGAAACACACCCAACTGATCTAATGGTTATATAACTAGCTGCAAACGGGGGACCCTATGTGTGACAACAGCACGGGAGCATTTCAGATCCCCAGGCATGTACATTTTTCTTAATCGTAGCTAATTAGTGAATAAGAGTAAAGAAGAATTCCAGTAAGCGACTTTCTTTGACTGTAAGAAGAGTGAAATAAATGCAAATCATGTGACTGGGGGATGTGTTCTGCACCAGCCTCAGTAGAGGTCACTTTCTTCATATACTCTTTCTGCAAATATTAATAAATAGCAGAGCAGTCTTGACAATACTATATTTGTAGTAATTTACTTACCATTCAGAATGGCAGTTATTCTGTTAGACTGATAAACTCTGCAGGGAAAATTCTGTTAGTTTTTCAGTATATGTTTCCTTATGATGTGTTCTCTGGCTAATCAGATATAAATAGTTCTAAAATTCAATATTCTAAGATGGTTATTTTAATGTGTCAGAGTGATCATTTTTTCTTGTCTCAGAATGAACTAATAAAATGCCTTTCTCACTATAATCTCTGTTTTGTGTGTGTAAAGAAAATCAGAGAAAGGCTGTAGTCTAGCAACCATGGAAACTGAAATCCTTTGGCCCCCAAATTACACAGTTAGTGCCTACACAGACTTTAACACCAATAGCTTCTCAACATGCCTACTCATTCCTCGGAGTTTGGATAGCAGGCTGCAATTTGTATTTCTAACAATGTACTCGTCATTGATTGTTATAACTCTCTGCTATCCCATTTATTTCCAAGAGCATACTATCTATTAAGTGTTTTCATTATGGTAGCTTAAAAATCTACTTACTCATGTGAAGCAGTATTTTCATCCTCAAATTCATTGCAATTCATGCAATTTCATCCTTCAAATTCATGTAAGATTCAATACTGTTTCTTTTGGAATGTCTAAATTCAGTCACTGGGCAAATATCAAAAACCTTCTTTTGCCAAATACGAAAGATTTTCCATTGTCTTCATGGCAAAATATGAGAGTACAGAGGATTAGACTGCAAATATAATATATTAAAAAACTAATGGTGTATGGACCTCTAATCTTTTCTTTCTAGGTGGAAGAGTTTCCAGTGACTGTTTCTCCTCTCTGTTCTTAATCTTGTGTTTGAGATGAAGATGTTTCTCAGATCTTTTCAGAGGGCTGTGCAAATCTCTCGCACCACCCCAACAGTTTTTGACTGGGCATTTATTGAAAAATAAAAGTTTTGCTTGGATTCAACTACATTTTAGCATTCCTCTCCAAGCATTGGGGTGTGTTGGAGGACAGTAGCACTAAAAAGCAAAGAACAAATGTGGAACAAGATGGATGGAATAGAGAGCATCATATTTTATTTGAGATCTCTTGAGTTAAAATATTATGGCATGTGGAAAACCTGGGTCCAGTTCTCCCCTCTGCTTCCCAGCACTCTGATTCCAAGGCATTCTAGGAAAAAAAAACAGTATTTTTTATCTCATCTGGACAGTGTTATGCCTCAGATGAGCAGAGATTCACTGGAGTAATGACTAGCACTTTGAAGCCGCCATTGCAAGAAAATTGCTTTGTCTTTCAGATATTATTTTTGCAGATAGGGACAAATGCACCTGTAAGCAAAGCAAGCATCTCTTACACAGAATCTTATTACTGGTTCTCAGGTTAGGATGCTAATCTGGAACATGTACACTGTCACCAAATTTAGATTTAGCCTAAGGGAGACATTTAAGTTTTTTGTTTGGCATTCTTGTCTCCAGACTGGATGAAGTCGGGAATCTTTCTAAATCAGTTACGGTGAATGTAAGGAGAGCTTGTGAAAAATCCATTCTCAGAACACCATTTACACTGGTTATTCAGGTTGCCTGTTGACAGATGGGAAATGATTGTTCAGAATCTCCTTAGGAAAAGCAGGAATTGAGTCTGGATGAGGTCGTATGTGTTTCTCACACTAGGGTGCGGGGAAGAAAGGATGTTCCTTCTTCCACACCTTTATCTGCCAAATACATTTTATTTGTTGTGAAATTGCTTCAACACATCCCAAACTACATTATTTGTAGGTTAATTAACTGTTAAAAAATTATGCGGTCCAAGCTGCTAGTTTACGGCCCTCTCTATCTAAATAAATATATATAATCTCCATTTTACTATTACATAAATAGTACTAGAAAAGAGGACCCTACCGTTCTGTTTCTTTGATATTTGAGTTAGCAGCACATGAACTGAGTCATGTTAGCTTCAGTATGCACATGCTTAGCTGCAGCAACACAGCGATTTAATTAAGCCTTCAAAGAAAGAGCCGAAAACATCCAGATGGATCATTATCTCAGTGAACAAAAGTGACTGTGAAATGGCTCCTTATGGTCAGTTGAAGAGATTTTTTTGCAGTTGTGTATGTGAGTAAGTGGATATATCTGAAGACTGTGAAGACTGTACAGTGAGAAAGCTAAATCACAGAGACGACTCCTGGGTTTATTGCTGAATCTGCTAAGTCTGGAGGTCAAGCTGACTGGTTGCTGCACCTGTGTAGTCACAAGACAGGCAGGAGGTAAACCCGTTCTTCAACCCGTTCTGTAACGGGCTGGGAGGCACCAGTCTGAGCAGCTAGTTGTTCATGCTTTTTAGAAATGCAATTCGGGCTCAGTCATGTATATTCTGAATTTCACAGTCAGGATAATTTGTTCTCCCATGCTCACTATGTAAGGACAATGGACTCTGTTTAAGAATTGAGCTTTTTCACATAAAATCAAAATAAGTAATAGTAAAAGATTGCATACAGCTGTTGTTTCATCTATGATGACAAAATGTATGAACAGTTTGCTGGTGCAATGAGACACCAAAGAAAAAGAGAGTAAAAGCTATTATTTTCAATTATGAAATATATGCCTGAATGCTAAGAGCTAAGCAAAATTTCACTGTTACAGAAAAACAGTACTATTATTTTATTTTATTTATTATTATGTTATCTGCTAATTGTAATTCTCCATTGCTTCACAATACTTATTGCATTTAGGCAATCAAAATTTGTCTGACTTCTCTTAAACTGGATTCAAATAGAAAACCGAGAAATAAGCAAATGATTAAATTAGATCAATGAGAGAGATTTCTGAAAATTTTGGTTTTGATCTTGTCTTGAAAAGCTTCTGAGAGCATTACTCTCTGTTAAGCTGCTAGAGTCTTCGTTAAAAATTAACCTAAAAGGAAAACAAATATGCTATATTAACTAGTTATGATCATAAGAGCATTACATGGATGTCAAAAACTGGCATGTTTATGTCTTAAATTAAGCTCCATTAATCATTTTTCTTAAAATATTCTGGAAATAGAAAACACTGATTAGTATTTACTAAGACAAAGCTTTCTAATTCTGTGATAGGTCTGTTTATAACAAAATTAAATATTGAGATACAGTGATGTTACAAGTCAAGACTAATTTCTCACTGTGATAACATCACGCATTTATCCTTGGTAAGGTGGATTGATTTGCTAATTACAGATTAACCAGCTATGCCCTAGACATACATTATTAGTATGTTGCTTTTTTACATTAATATTGAATTTGACGACATTCTGATGTTGCATAGAAGGAGTGAGAACAAAATTTTCTGCCGTAGAATGCTATCAGAACTTCTTTCAGGGCAATGTTGGGTACAATAGATAAGGCCTTTTAACTACGTTGTTTTTGCGCTGCACTGCCTTCCCCAACTTTATTCAATAGTTCAACTAATTGTGCATCTTTCTGCTTTTCCATGTAAGACAAGTTAGACAAATAGTCTAACACTGTTTTCTAACTTCTGATTTGGTCTTAACTAATCACTCCTGTAAACCAATTCAATTTAGAAATGAAAATCAATAAATATGGTGTATTATACTTTCTCATTTATTTCTACTTTTCAAACTACTCTTATTTTGGGGAAGTTACTATAATAAGTTAATGTTGCAAAAGAAAGAATCACAGAATCGTTATGGTTGGAGAAGACCTTCAAGATCATTGAGTCCAACCATAAGCCCCTCAAACCATGCTTGTTAAACTATGTCCCTAAGTGCCTCATCTATGTTTCTTGAACACTACTAGGGATGTGTGGCTACCCACCACTTCCTTCGACAGCCGTTTCCAATGCTTGACTACTCTTTCTGTGTAGATTTTTTTTCTTAATATCTAACCTGTGTCTTTTATCAGAGCTTCTCATAAATTTTAAAACGCTTCATTATGTAACTCCTGAAATACATTTCAATATTTCCTTTATAATTCTAATTTCACTTCTTATCCTTATGTTCCTTGCTTCTGCTAAATATCTACTGATGTCAGTTACATATTATCTGCAAGAGGATTGTAGGTGAGATTCTCAGTGGAGTTGCTATTAAAGTTCTGTTTTGATTGCCTAAATCTTAATGAAATTCATAATTTCTAGGTCGAACAAGAAGCCATAGTACTACACGTATTTTAAAAGTCTAAAAAGAGTTGTTGGTAATTTAGGTCTGTTTCTCTAGGGTGAAGGAAGTACTGACTGCAGATGTAAGAACATCGGGTAAGTCACTAGAGCCTCCACCACCTCACCTTCCTGGTCTGTCCTTCCTGAAATGCCTAAAGCCATCCATGGCCACGTTCCAGTCATGAGAGCTGTCCCACCATGTTTCAGTAATTGCAATGAGATCACAGTCTTGCAACCACACACACATCTCCAGTCCCCCATGCTGCATGCATTTACATAGAGGCATTTGAGCCGGGCTCCCGATGTGCCTCTTTCTAGCTGGGGCAGCTGTTAACTTGGCTATTGGAGCCTTCAGCAGTTCTCATATTTTGCTCTTTTCCCTCTCGAGGCTTCAGGCCTCCTTTGCTGGCTCTGGAGCTGGGCTGCTGCGAGTGGCGTGGCCATCCCCTACGTTGTCACCAGCTCCCCTGATGATTCTCCCCTCCCCTGTTGGACCCAGTTTAGAACCTTCTCGGTGAGCTAGCTCATAACCAAGCACCCTGTTCCCCCTTGGGAAGATGAATCCCATCCGATGCCAGCATGCTTGGTGCCATGTAAGGCTTCCTAGTGCCAAAAAATCCAAAGTTGTGGCAATGACACTAGCCACGGAATCACATGTTAATGGACGGTGTCCTCCTGTTTCTTTCCATATTGCCGTCAGCACCAGTGAGAATGGAAGAAAAGATGACCTGCATGCCGAGTTCCTGATGGTGTGACCCATTTCCCTGAAGTCCCTTTTGATTGCCTTCGGGCTACGCGTTGCCACTTCTTATCCCCTCACATGTTGGTCTGTGGGTCAAACAAGGCTGGGAAGTTACCTAGTGACATCCTTAACCAAGGGCCCAGGAAGGCAGCAGACTTCCCTTCGAGGAGGGTCCCGTCTATGTATCGGACTGTTCCGATGTCGAGGAATCCCCCAGGACTATAACCCGCCTTTTCTTCCTCCTGCTGGTGGTCACAATGCAGGAGGTTTGCCTTTCAGACTATACTGATGTCTATGGAGGAGAGGAACTCCCACCATCGACTGCCCTTCATCCTCCAGGGCCTCGTACCTGTTCAATAGGGGTTCCTGGTAGGGAGAGAGGGGAAGAGGATTTCTCTCGCCACCTCGAGCCTGCACTTTTTTTCGTTCTTTGTCATCCTGGTTTCTTCTCCCCTGTGTTGGCTGGGTGACGGAGTCTATATTTTGTTTTTGGTGCTGAGGGCTTCCCAGTGTCTGCTCGTGTTTTCAAAGGCTGGAGCTGGCAGCACCAACCCATCTCCCTCCCGGACTTGCAGATGCTCCTCGGCTCTTCAGCCTCCTCTCTAGCTGTGCTTCCACACCGCACAGATCCCTCACAGGGCTGGAGTGTTCAACCAGAGCAGGCGTGAGGCTCCGGCACAGCCCGACACCTGACGTTGGCCTGCTCCACGGCCTGCTCCACGGCCTGCTCCACGGCCTGCTCCGTGTGGGCGCCTGCCTCCGCCTAGCAGGTGCCCATGCCGCCCCGCGGCCCA
>NW_010587471.1:36295-64721 GCF_000705375.1 Tinamus guttatus
TTTTTCCAACATTTAAATGAAAATAAAATCAGTTATTTTTCTGCCTTCATTTTCTGCATCACCAACGCCCTTTAAGCAAACTGAAGCTCTAATGCAGCTGGACTAATCTTTCTTGTTCAATTATATACATTATAGACAGGGTTGATTTAGAACTGAAATTGGCTTAAAAAGGAGGACTTGCATTATGTGATTCTCAGAATGAAAGGTCAGGCTGCAGGCAGGCAGTTTTGTTTTCTGCCTTCTCTTATTATTCTGATAGCTGGAAGTTACTCGGTAAATTGTGCTGCAAAGCATCTTGCTAATTATAATGCTTAGAACCATTTTGTTCAGATTGCTTTCAGAGAGAGAATGAGTAACCACTGCTGTAGTATCATCCTTCTGACAGGTCATTTATCATGATTTTGGGGACTTGTTCATAATGTGCAAGGGTGCATATATCTCCATATGTAAGTGTTTGATAATTAATCTGCCAATAAAGAAACTTAGAATACTTGTGCCAGGAAGAATCAACTCAGAAGCTGCAAGGGAGATGGGTGATTAGAGTCAGGGATATCATAGCAATCTCACACCTGCATGTGGCAGCATCAGAGCACCAAATAAACAATAAGAAAGGAATGTATAAACATGAGCAAAAGTAAGAACTGAGTGGGCACATGGTTCCTCTGTCTCGTTTGCACTGGTGGCCTCCAGAGTGAATGTTGTGCCATGGACCATGTGCCCATCACAGGCAGCGCTCCCGTCCCTACGGTGCTTTGAGAGCGTTCTGCTAAGCACAGCACCAAGAGGGCGTCCCCGGGGCTGCGGCCGCTGCCCGGAGAGGATTCGGAAAGCGGCACCAGGGGAGCAGTAAATCGGAAGCGGCCTCTTGGCGTTTATCACGTCGCACTCATTTCTCTTTGCTGCACATTTTAGCATGTCTGGGAATGTAGAGGATTATTTGAAATATAAATGTTACTTAAGGATGTTACCACAGGGACTTGGATTCTGGAGTGTTCAGACTCTCATTATCACAGTCAAGCCAGCTCATTCACTCAGTGGTGCAGCTGATGATGCCACACTGATAGGGTCATCAGAAAATTGTTCAGTTTAGCACGTGTAAATATTATAAAGATGCATTTATCAAACAGAATGATTATGACTGTTTTTAATGCAGCGGTATTTTCTTATTCTTTCAGTTTTCCATATCTGGTTACTGGAAGGCAAACTGCTGCCTCTGTGTGCACCTGGACTATGAAATATTCACTTGGATGCACAGATAAAACTTATACAGGCTGATTGCATGGCTTCCTTTAGGAAGTTCAGGGATGGACATGGCATAACTATTGACAAACTTTTCATAGACTGCCCTCTACAGTGATTTAGAGCTATTTTGCAGAATTTAGTTTAACATTTTGGCCATATTCATTTAGCCATTGAATCTTTCACTGACAGCAGTGTTCAGGTGACAGCAGTGAATTAAACCTGATAAGTAAGTCACACTTTTAATTAAATAAAATGGTCTAGTGTTGCAGTAGGTATGCATCCAAATGCAAACTGGCTGCCATGCCCAAAGGAACTGCAGGTGGGTTGCTGTTATCTAGTAGCTGCTGTAAGATCATACAGAATTATGTTGCTTGGAAGAGACCTGCAGAGCTCATCTAGTTCAATATCTAAACAGGTCTAGTTAGAGAAGGGAGTTCAGAGTTTTGTACAATCATCAGGACTGGAATATCTCCAAGAAATGAGATTCTTCGACATTTCTGGGCAGCCTGTCCCAATGTTTGTCCACTGTCATAGCAAAAACTTGTAAACTTGTATTTTCTTTTTTCCCTCCTTACATATAGTTGGATTTTACCACATTCCATCTTGCATTTGTTGCCTCTTATTCTTACACTGTGTGTCTCTGAGAATAGCCTGGCTCCATCTTCTCTGCTTTCTCCCACTAGGTAGTTGTAGGCAGAAACAATCTCCCCAGAGCCTTTTCTTCTTTAAACTGAGCAGGTCCAGGTTTCCCAGGCTCTGCTTGGAGGTACACCGCTGACTCACATTTATGTTAAGAAGCACATTGATGTATCATAAACATTGATATATCATAAACGTACTACTGTATATGTGCAGAACTTGCTTGAATTATTTAAAAGGGAGGGTGCTGTTTTATTGGCTAGCTTTACTCAGCATCATTTGAAGCCCATTCGCACAGAAAACTTTCCGATTACGTCCATTTCTCTACCTACCTTATTCCATCCTCGATATGGTATTCTTTATCAATATTAAACATATTTTAGGATTAAAAATGCAATAAAATCCACTTACCTAATCACAGATTTAGAGCAGAACCAGATACCTTAGAAGAGGAAGATCCCTTTCACACATGCCAGATGATAAAATGATGATTCAGTGAAAGTCACACTTGTCTTTATAGCATGTTAAGTGATACCTAATTAAATGTTTATTCATCATTTCTTCAATTTTTTTCTTAGGGTGCTTCGTCTGCAACTTGAGGAAGCCAAATTTTGTAATTGCATTTGCTTTCTCTCCTCGATGCAATAACGTGAGTCAGCTGAAGCCTTTCCAACAGTGTAACTGATGTACAACATTCCTCCAACAGTGTAACTGATGTACAACATTCCCGGAGTAGCCGCAGGTCGCTGACCGTCTGACTGAGAGTCTCAAAGCTGTTATTATTTGCCATTTTCCGTGGAGGATAACTACAGTTTAAATGGTTGAAGTATATGATCAGCTGACTGATAGTGATGGACACTATTGCTTCCCATAGCTAGGTATTAGAAAAAGTAGTTTAGTTCAGTAATGCTATAATTATTGTCTACCGCAGGAAAGACGGGTTGAGAGAGACATGTTGCTCAGAAGCACATACTTACAGATTGAGAAGTATCTCCAAATCAAATGTAATTGGAGACAAGGGCAATCATCAAATATTGCTATGAAGGATGACTTATTAAGGAAGTGTTAAATGGCTTCTGTTACCTCTAGAGGGTTTGAGGTTATTTCAGCTCCCCAAACATATGAGGAAGATGCTGTAACAGGTAAAGTTATATATTATTATATGAAAGTGTATTTCTTTCTCATATGATTATGTGAAAGTTTATTCTCACTTGTGGATTCAGTGAAGATGCAGTCATAGTGTAGTATGTGAAATTTCTGGGGTTCATGGTAGAGAAATACCATGTCCTTTCCTATATGTTTCTAAAATGCAAATAGTTTTGGACCAGAGCGAACATCTCCAACTATGCTGGGGTCTTTTTTTATAAATTCCTATTCAGAAATGGCTGCAATTCTGATTAAGTGTGGCAGCTGTTAGTCGTTTGTGATAAACATAAATTGTTCTTGTATACACTCAGATAATTAAAGTAAAATAACCACTGCCACATAAAGCACAGGCATAGGTGGATGAAACCATTTGTGTAGGTGATACTCTTCTTGTTGCAGCCCAGGGAAAAAAGGGAGGCAGAAGTGAAAAACCTCGGGAATACTGGACGCATCAAGAATTCCCCACAGAGGCAATGGCAGTATAGGGCCAAAAAGAAAAACCAACCAAGCAACCAAAAAACTGGCCGGGATGGGGGGAGAAGGAAGCGCTTTAGCATATAAAGGCAGTGATTTAGGGTTATAAGGAAGGAACTTGCATTGTGATTTTTGGTTTTGATATGTTCAGGAAAAACAGGACACCGTGTGCTATTTTGAAATAAATAGAACTGCTTCATAGATGTCTGACACCAGCAATTTCTCCTTGGTAACAGAAGAAAGATCAGCTTGCCTCTACGTTTTGGCTAAGAGCCCAGGATAGAAAAGAGAAGTTGCGTTTTATTCGGTCACCCTGGAGAAGATATACAAGCTGTGAGGCACACCTTTGAGGCGTAACAAATGGGCTCCGGTGAATTACTGTGCAAAGTGAATTCCAAAAATCAAAGAGGCATCCCAACACTGCCAACAGCACCATCTCATTTAGGCCGAATAATCTCTCGCTTAGATGTCTTGGGTGATCCTAACTGGGCCAAGGAATTTTAAGATAGATGATGTTCACATAACAAAATGTCTTGGGCTTTATAGATTGAGAGCAGCAGTGCGCTGTATATAAAGCAAAATCATGTTAGCTTGGAGGGAGTGGGAGAAGAATCTAAAGCCAAAAAATTTAAGAAATGAATATTCATGTAGTTAAATTCCAGCTGTTTCATCCAGCTGGATGATATTTTGTTTCAATACAACTGAAGATAAAGAGAGGACAAAACCTTCAAGTCGAGCTCATTCCATGAGAACGGATCCACTCCAGTTGAGGTTGAGGGCGGTGGGCTGTACAGAGAAGGCCACTTTCTTCTAATTCAATTCTGAATGACAGTTTGTAGGTAGGAAAAATGGTGTAAGAGGAAAAGGCAATCAGGCAGAACAGGCAATCTGGATTTTCAAAGGAAAAACATTATAGAAACTAAAAACCTATATTTTCAAAATCATTTTTTTTTTCTCAGCCATGGATATGCAAATAATTTAATAAGTGAAATGTTCATGTAGGCCACATCTAGGGTCTATTTTAAAAAGAATTTGATATCTCTCTGGCTAACTGGATCTTGCTGACCTCGAGTTAACAAAAGCATGACAAAAACAGCAACATCCTTATTGCTCATTATTGCTTATACTGCCCAATCTGAGCAGGAAATGGGCATCCTGCTTCTCCTATCCGACCACAGCAAGCGGAGGGTGGAACGGCCCACACTGGGTCATGTACAACCACAGTGCAGCTTTGGCACAGCTTGTGTCAGCTTTCAATTTTTCCACATAAAAGTGAGACGAATAATACATTCTTATATGGAGTTCTAATTGCATTCAGGTGTGATCCTTCAAAAATGGTTCCCTCGTTGAGTTTTAATGCAAATTCCTTATTAATTCCACCAGAAATCTGCTACCCTTCTTTCCCCCGCCTGCTCCACTCTGCCCAGTTGCTGTGATCTGTACTGCAGAAATGTTTCCTGTCCCTGATTTAGAGGTGCTGCAAAGATGATTCAATTTAATGGCGATGGGAAATATCCCAGCTGATGCTCGTTATAATGCTTTCCATTATAGCTCTCTTTCTAATTACTAATGACTAATTTAGGTTAATCAGGCTAAAATGTTCCATGTAGCATCTCTTGTTGAACGTATAGTTCTAGTGGGTTTTAGGGAGGAGAGGAAAAATAAAAGTCGTATTTAAGGTATGAATCTTGTATGAAAATTTGTAATTATATTATTAGACTATATCTTGAAGCACATTCAAGATAGAAATAGCTATATGGAATTTAAGAATTTGGCAAAGCATTTGGATTATAAATATAAATAATATGTTAATATATCTTTTTGATGGAGCATATGTTGCTTATGAAATTAATTTGATGCAGGAATCTTGTAGATCTATTCTTTCGAGTTTGGTCATGAGAAGAGTATTTGGGGGAAGGATTGTATATGTGTATTTATATATGTATGGAAAAAGAGAGAGCTATTGTAAGTACTAAAATGGTGAGATCAATATGGATGAATAACAGGAATTTAAAAAGGAATTTAAATTTCCCCGTTTTTTATGACTCTAGTAAGAAAGGCAATATCAAATTTAATGTGAAGATAAAATATATTAACTGGATTTCAGTGCAGGTAGAGTGAGATTACTATGATTAGGATGGAGAGATATAGGAGATGTGTTTAACGTCAAAATATTAGATGTAGGAAAGGCAAGATGAAAACTCATTTGAACTGATGTGATGCTTTTTATGCAAAGTTAAACAAATGTTACCAGAAATGATTTTTACAGGTAAGGTGATTGAGGAAATGTCATATTAAAAATACTGTAAATAAAGAATTTGAGATCACGTAGTATTCCTGGCTGGTAAAGCAGAGATTACAATTCATCGTTTTGCTCCAGCATTGTAAGGAAAAGGAATAAAAATAATGAATAAATAATCTGCTTACATAAAATGATTTATTTAATTCTTTTTTTAGTTCAATAATTTCAATTCATCCTTATATAATTAGTAGATGGGATCCTAAATCAAAATAACCAGATAGTTCAAGAGATATTTCTGCCCCAGGCCTGTAGTGACTAGCTTGCTTTCTGACAGATTTTTAGTGTTGAGGTTTAAAATATTAAATATGAATATCTTACTTGTTAAGTGCACTATTCATTTCTGTTCTAATCCACTTTTTCATTCCATAGCTTGTAGCTCAGAAGTTGCAGAGGACACCATTGCCGAATCAGTAAATCAGAAACGTGTGCCTCCTTGAAGTATATGCATTTTTCTTCATGCAAAAACATTGTTTGTTAGCAGTTAAATGCCGTTTTGTAAAGCATTCTGCTGTCAGCTTTGGAATTTTATAAATATTTTAATATCTAAACTTGCCCTCTTTGCATTTTCTGTTGGCAATTTGCTTGAGAAAACAGGCCTCGGTATCCGTACCGCTTTGTTCTGCATTCTAAGGGGATGGTTGACAGATGTCATGAAGCGAAGTCAAAACAAGATCTCAGGCCTTTATGACCTTGCTGACATTTGGAAGGTGACTTAAATGCTCAGTGCTCATCACACACACACAGATTTGGGAGGGGGTGAGAAAAAACAGTTCTTAGGTTTCTTACAGTTCAGCAACGGATCTCTAAAACTCCATTTCATGTGAATTTTGTAAGTCTGTTAACATGGTTGAGCTTTTGTGGCCAGCTAATGTCCCTTTGCTGGAGGAATGTAAGAGAAAAGTGATTGGCTTTCCTATGTCAAAGATGATCCTTTAGAGAAGTATCTCTGCTTAGAAGTTGCATGTTTTCTTCCCTAATTTTAAAATGTTCATCCAAATTAATTCAAGTCTAGCGTTGTTCTTGTTGTTAAAATTAATCCAATCATTTCAGAACAAATGAACTTCTAAGTGATTTTGTTCTACAGTGAGATTCTTTTTATGTAGAAGACACAGGTATTAGATTCAGTCTCCAAACAAAGTTCACATTCACTCCCTGGTGGCATGGTCAGAAGAGAAGAAAAAGGTATTATGGAGTGGAGTATGGGCCAAGGAATAAAGGGCACGCTTGGTGAGGAAATTATCTTCATTAATTCCACTATTCACAGAAAACTTATTTATATCGTGTAAAAAGAATAGCCCCAAGTGCTGCTTATGTAATTCAGCAAAAACACATTCCTTGTTGATATACTTCATTTCTTTGGAGAATTAGCATGAACGCTGCAGTCAGTAAAACTCCTTTGCTGATACAAGCCTGACCTAAATAGGGATTGCTGTACTGGTATATCTGTTTCTTGGAATTCTTTCCTTGGGTAAACTGGACTTAAGTAACTTGAGAACTAATCAGATTTCAAATAATTAGTCCTCTTCTATTTATCTCGAATGAAACATTTGTCTCCTGAGTACGCATGCTATTTTTTACATAGCATTACTTTGGTATAGATTATATGCTTTAATAGACTGGGCAGGAATTTTAAATTTCATATACTTTTTCAGAAGAAATTAAAAATATTGTTAAAGATAATATAATGAAAATTTATCTACTGCAACTTTGCATGCCCACAATAGAAAGTTTGAAGCTTTGGGCTCTGTCCCAGTGTGTACATATACACATCCAAGTTGTTCTTTTTTAAGGTCACTTGCTGTCCTACTTCGTGACAGTAAGTGATGCCCTCAGCTCTTTTTGGTGAAGATTTTCTGTCGAGATAGTAGTCATCCAAAAACATGCTTGTTACCTTCTGGCTAAATTGTGACCGTGCACGATAGGAATTTTAAAATTTTAATTATTGGGTTTTTTTCTTTGGCATGCCTATACTCAGTATTTAAGTTGTATCAGAGTCTTAATTCTCCCTGGAAAGTTTGATTTCCTCCCTCCCCATCCTCCTCGCCAGCACAAGCATGTCTAAATAAGTTTTTTAGAAATGTCATATGTAGTTTTTGATCTTGATTTTATCTTTTATCATAGCAAAGTTTGCTAAAGAATGTCCGTAGTCCTGCTGTCTCCTTACTGTCCCTCTCTCTGGAATGCAATCCCCGGTGTTAGAAAGGGGTACCACGTTGTGCGTACATAAAATGTGATGTAGAACTTCACTTTCCTCATTTCATAGCCAAATTCAGTCAAATCTCATATCAAATAGTTCACTCAAAAATGTTTATTCGATAACCAAGGATGTTGTGCATCATCCTGTTCTTCTTACTAAATGGTGTTCTCTGGTCCACTTTACTATTCCAAATAGTAACAAAATATAGTGTAAAAATGAAACAGCATGTTTGGTACTTAGCTGCAGTACAAAGGTATATGATAGAATTCATCTCAGTGAATTTTATTACTTTATACTTGCACACTATTGCATAAGTGCAGGGATTATGTCATTGAAGATTGCTTGGCTAAGGAGGATGTACTGAAATGAATGTACAGAAACCCTCCTGATATTTATTTCTTTCAAATTGTGATTACAATCATAGTAGGCAAAGTAATTAGGTGCACCTTTTGCGTAATTCTATCTCTTTCTATTTCTTTCCTAGTCTTAAAGTTTTTTCTAACATATCTAAGTAGTTCATTTTTTTTTCCATAAAATTTCATCTTTAGATTTAAGAAAATAAAAAATATTTTTGAAAATAAAATTGTGAGTTTTTTCAGTCAAGAATAAAGCCTGTACTTGCAGTATATCACATTGGAGAGGTATTGATTGGAATTCTGGACCCTTGTGTTCCCTTTACAAGAGCGTTAGGAGGAAGCAGCACTGCTGAGTTACACTTCTGGGGTGCTGAGGTAACAGCCACAGATTCAACACTCGAGGGCCTTATTTCCATTGGCCTGTGTGTTGTAAACTCCCTTAAAAGCTGACCATAAACATCAGCAAAAATTACCTTTATCATGGCCCTTGCTTTCCCAATCTCCTCAACCTCTTTTTCTCCGGGAGTATTGGTAACATGGCACAAAACTCACTATATTTCTCTCTGAAAGATTCCCTGTCCTTTGACAGGCAGTGACTCGTTTCCTCCTTTCTTTCCCCTGTCAGCAGACAGCATCCCTTCCTCCCAGCCCTCATCCTGCCCAAAAGGATGACCTACCTCGTTCCCTTGTTTTCTAATCCAGGGGCTCTTCCTGCCCCGCTCTGTCCCTGCCCTCATTCTCGGCTCAGTCTCTCTTGGCTTTTCCTGATCACTCTGAAAATTGCTGTCATCATTCTATGGTTGTGCAGAAGAGACTAAAGCTACTGCTTTGCTCCCCAGCAAATATCTACCAAAACATAGATTTCCTTCGCAATATTCTTGACAAAATGCTCAAGTTGTTTTTCTTTCTTTTTTTCTTTTTTTCCTCAGCACAATCTAACAACCTTTATTGATCCTGGTCAATTGGTCCTTATTATTAATCAGTAAGAATTGTAGGAAAAAATAATCAGCGTAGAGAAACAGGTGAAACCTTGCTTTATTCACATAAGTAAACTACCCTGGCCACTGTCTTGATACTGCAACTATGTTTATTAGTGCTTTTTAGCAAGTCCTGTATTAAATTTCCTGGTACTTTTTCTTTCCTGAGGTATGCATTCTCTTAAGTCTATCTGATGAGCTACAGAGCCTTGTACTAAGTCAGAAATAGGATTTATGCATGTAAGTGCTGCCCATCTGCCGGTGTCAGTTCTTACATCCCAAATACCCGTCTCCCAAATCTGCTCAGCAGCAGTTGTCCCTGGAGGCTCCTGGATTCAGGTGCTTGGAAAGTGACTCCAAGCATGACCAGGACATCCCACATTCCCGCAGGAATGATGCTGGCACGTTTAACTCAGCTCAGTGTCCTTGGAGGACACATACAATCCCCTGCAGTTCAAGTCTGGACCTTGGTGTTGCCATGGTAGAATCTTTCATCAGAATGTAAGGAATCCAGATTTAGCAATGTTTCATCCTGATGGAATACATATTGCATCTGCCATATGTTCTTAATATATTTTAAGAAGGACTGTTTTCAATGTTTTAGGTGGACTGAAGCAGTAATTATATATTCACTGAAGAGTAATTATATATTCACTTAGGGCCTTATAAAGAGTGTGCAGGCTTGATTTCATAGTTTAACCAGTTGTCTGGGAAGGGTTTATAATCTGCTGAGATAGGAAAAGTTATGAGATTTTAAAAAATACATAAGTTGCATTTTAGGAAAGTGAACTTTAGAAAGTAAAAAGAGGTGAACTACAGTTCTGCTTCAAATAGTGTCCCTGGTTTGTCACTTTTTATTTTTTTCCCCTGTAGTTCTCATTCTTATTCCCAATTATCCCATTTAGTGTCCTCGATAATAATCAGCCTTTGCAGACCTAAGATCTCAGTTGCTTGAAGTATAGAAAGTGGAAAACAAACCAAACTCACTGCTCTCCTTCAGCAAGGCCTTGAAGTTTGTGCTGATTTCAAAACATGAACCACTCACAGTATCCAACTTGTTTAACTTTATAAATCTGGGCAGGAGCGTGAGGGTTTATTTTGTCAGAATAGTGGGGAATCCAAGGGTTTTTTTTGCCTAAATTTAGCTTCATTTATGATCATTTCAATTCCCAGGCCTCTTCTTGCTATGCTATGTACATCATCATCTTGGGATGCTCAATAGATCGCTGGCTTTCTAATGCTGATACAGCTGGCTGGCCACTAAACAATATTTTTATTATTTTCCAACCCATATGCCTTTTTTTCTATCATGGAAGGATTTTTAAAAGGAATGAAACCTGCTTAGGGAGATCTCACTTTAAAATAGAGAAAAAAGGAGAAGACAGTTCCGCAATGGTTTCTCTCTAACAGATAGAGAAATTGTTTTCTCTTGTTCTGATTGAAAAAAAAAGTATTTGAAAATTATTGTAATTATTAAGCTAACTTTTTCTAATGCATTTTTTTCTCTTTTGAAACAGTTGAGAGTTTCTGATAAATACATATTTTTAAAGAACAAAGAATTAAGGTTATTGCTTGATAATAGACTGGTCATTCATTTGTACACAAAGTGCTTTTATTCTTGCTCAGAATTTGCATCTAATAAGTATTATACTACTGCTTATACTAATAAGTATACTATAGTATAAGTACCGTTCTTTTAAAAAGAGAGCACCCAATCTTTCCAGATATATCAATTAAAAAGCTGTGACATTAATATTATGTGAAGCAACAGGAGGATTGGATTCTTTACAGCATAAGGATGGCTGTCTGTTCAAAAAGAATATGCATAAGTATTTACAAAATAGGCAAATTAAAGCAAACAGGCTTCATGTTAAAATAATGTCATTGGGAAGGATTTGTATAGACATAGAAGGCAAGAAGAAGAGGGGAAATTACAAAAATCTTCATTTGCATCTAAACATATTGCATTTTGAAACATTTATATTTGCATGCAAATTGAATATTCAATTAAAAAGCTTTAAGAAAATGAAAGTATGAGCTATATTGGGCATTAAGAGAAAATCTAGAAAGCTGAAACATCTTTTTTTTCTCTGCTATTCCCATTGGCATATGTGTTGCGATCTTTACTATTCTTCTTCTATTAAAGAATTATAAAAGAGTTTAGTTTTGATTCGAGAAGGTCATATACTGCATTGCATCACAATATTATTACAAGAGAGATATTTGAATTAATAATTATGTATATATTCTCCTTGATAAAATAACCAGAAAGATAAAAGAGGCAAATTTACTTGAAGATCATGGTCAGTTAAAATAAAAACTGCTTTTGAAAAGGGGGAAAAATATGGAAAATTGCTGCATAAATAGCACTTACATTTGGTTTTAAATTCATTTGCAAAATCATAACAGATAAATTACTTTGCCCCTGGAAATTGCATAATGAGAGCTGTTATGCAAGAGAATGCCTGTATTACCATATCGAAATAATCAGACTGATATGGCAGTCTGTCTGCTTTTATCTGTCTATCATTAAAATTTATATCTATTGACTAAACCATTGTTCAAGAAAAATAACCTTATTTTTGCATAAAGAAATAATTTATTGCAAACTGTGATTCTTTTAATGATGTTACTGGGCTATTTCTCTGTTAAATCTATGGGAAATTCTTGCTGGCAAGTATTGGAAAATGCTTGAATACAAAAATAAATAAATCCTTGCAGAAAAAAAAAGAAGGTTTCCACACATTTATATCTATTTGTCTATAGGTTTATGTAGAACATACATGTCTTATGTAAAACACCTTTATTATTATCAGGAAGGGATATACATGTCTAGGGAAAAACAAACTTCTAGTTGCGAATTTTAGGATTAATAAACTATCAGATGTCCCAGAAATATCAATGATTTACTGTTTATTAGCCTGTGCTTTAATTGTTGTAGAAACATCATGGATATCTCAAAATGTCCACTGGTTTTATGTAACTCCCACGCTTTTATCTCATGACTTTAATTTATTTTTGACTGCTCCTTTGCAGCCTCAAGTACAACTGCACTAAAAGGAAATAGGATGTTAAAGAAATAGGATTGGGATGTTAAGAAAATAAAAGAAGCAATCAGAAAAAAAAAGGGAACTATGGGCAAGATTTCAAATATGCATTCAGTGTTGATGTTATATTGAAATACAATAGACTTCCAAGCAGAATTAGGTTGTTCTTGTCACTGAGTTTGTAGAAGTTGCCCGCCGATGTCTGCGGTCTTGCAGCTCTCTGAGTGCAGGGTATGGAGACACACAAATGCCTGTGTCCGGTTTTACAGAACCCTGGTGATTTCCATAGATTTATGAAATAGCAGGAGGATGCTCCTGTAAAATGCTAAGAAAAGCAAATTCCGAAAGCAAAGAGGGAAAGTCCTGAAGCTTTGTCTAGCAGATTTGATGTATGGAGCTGACAAGGAAGCGCCCAAGGAGAAACTAGCAAGGAGATCTAATCAATAAATGGAACTGAAAAATATCTGTGGCATTATCACTTCAACACTTAAACAGTTTCTTCTCTTGGCGTTATATTTCCTTTAACAAGAAACCTGAAAATAATGGCTGTCTATTAAGACATTCCACATCTGGATATTTACTGTAAGATTCCTATGAACAACTTTACACTTTTGTCTGGAACTCTGACTCAAAAAAGCTGTTTTTTTACACAGATAGTAAAACCAATTGTTAATGTTGCTAGAATACAAGTGTATGGCAAATAAGATATTTATGTACTGAAAAATGTGCAATAAGAGATTGCATATTAAAATATGCAATAAGCCACACATGCTGAATACTACTTTAGAGACTTGAAGGAAGAGTTATCTGATTTTTAAGCAAGTGGAGATGTATACTTTCAAATTCATTTAATTACTTTCTAGTTCTTTCACTCTTGAAATTCCCCAGATATCCATTATCCTTTTTATATGTTCACATGTATTGTAATCATTGTAGTGATTACTTATGTTTGTATACAATTTTAAATATGGTGCTGTGACTACTTAGTCATTACTGAAATACCCCATTGTCAAAGTTTATTCCTTTTGTGCTGTAAGGAAGCATTTTTGACACCCCAACAAGCTCTCGTTTACTAAGTAGAATGTTAGTTGTAAAGATCCTTGCCTTAACTTGAACTTATCTTCCATGTTACTAACCAGTCTTTTCTCCAAAAAATAGTAATAATGCAAAAAATGGATTTTTCCACAGTCACAGCAAGATAATGTGTTGTGTCTTTCTGTAACACTCCAGAGGCAGTATTGTAGAATACAGCATGAAATTTGATATTTTCTAACCGTTTTCCTGGGTGTCCTCTTTTTTTGAAAACTAACTTAGCATCTTTCAGCAAAATCTCCATTGAAAATCCTTAGCTCTTCTATTTTGGTATGTATTTGGAAGCTATTGTAGCCATTTCTGACAGTGTCACGTGTCTCTAGAGTCTCCTAGTGACTGCTAACGCTGACATTGGTGGCGGTTAGACCGGCCGTTGCCCTCATGGGGCTGGTTCAACGATGCCTCCATCCAGATCCCCCCGTTCCTCGCGGCGTTGGGCACAGAGCCCCTGTCCCTGCCCCTCCAGGTCGTTCTGCCCTGGACATTATGAGCAATGACCATCAAACGAGCAGGTCCCTCCAGCCGCGCCGTGTTCCCGAGCGCAGGACGAGCCCGCCGCCTCTGCTAGGGCACAGGTTGTGATTCTCCACAACTAGCTTTTTTCCAACAAGAATTCTGTTTTGTTAGTTTTATGTATTTATGGTAATTAATTCAGGAAAATACTGGGGGCAGAAGAGATTATGAGCCCTTTAGGGAACCTCCTTTGCTTATATTTTTATGCTTTACCCTGCAGCTCCAAAACCTGAATGCTATTAGGATATATAAAGACTGTAGTAGTTTTTAACATGTTTATTGGTATCTAGGTGTTCTCAAATGTATACTGTTGCACTCCAGATTCTTTTCTTATCTAAAGATAAAAGAGAAGTAATCAATAAAGTATATTTGTAAACTTTTTTTAAGTAATATTTAGCAGAGTAATGAAAAATAGAATTGAAGATTTCGAAGATTATTTCTGAGTGGCACCTAGTGAGAAGAGCAAATGCTTAGTTGGAATTTTGAGTAAGGATTATGCTTTATGATACAGGAAGCGAGACATTATATAGAATTTTGAAAGGCTGCTTTAACACTGGTATCAAACCTTATGTGAGTAGGTGTATGCTTGCCTTTAAAATTATCCAGTTATTGTTCATTTATACCTATTCTACACTTATTTTCTTCCAAATCATGCCAACTTAACTTCCAAGTTAAAAGTTCACAGGCAAAGAACATTTGATTCATCTGTTCTTTTTTTTCTTAACTACATTCATCTTATGAAGCTGCAACCATTAATTCAACACTCTCTCCACTTCTTTTCAAACAGTTGAATTAATAATGAAGAGGCTATAGATGAGAGCCTATAGATGAGCCTAGGCTGGATCCCAACACACTCCTTGACCCATCATTCTTGAATGGTCCAGGGGCTAGAAAGGCACTTGAGATGCTGCTGCCTACACTGAGATGATAGATACGGTGTTGGTGCTTTTAAAGAGCCTGTGACTGACGTCTAGCCAACGTCAGTCCTGATATTCTGGCAGTTAGGAAAAGTAGCAGATTCTCTTGCAGGAGACAAGAACTGCCCGAGTGCACCCTAGGGTAGGAGAAACACCATCCGGTGTTCACGGTTCTTCTCATGGCTTTTTCTTTGCCATCTTCTGTCAGTGGAGTGAAGTGTACGTGGAATGAGAAACTCACTTTTATGGGGACTACAGAACCACAGTGTCGTAGAGCCCCCATACGTCCTTCACCTTGGTTTCCCAGACAAGGGGTAGCTCAGCTGCAGCTGCAGGCTGCAGGATTCCTGTGGGGCTACATGGAGGGTTTATGGAGGCAGGGAAGAGTCATTATTCTCACGTATTCCTGGCCCATCTGCTCGGTGTCTCCTCTGCTCTTGACCAGTCCTGGCCCATTGCTTACCCAGAGCCTGCAAAACCATGAAAAGGCAGCTACTGGCTTTTGTGCACTGTCTCAGCTATTGAGCAGGACATATTGCTCATTACTTTCAAACTTTAAGTAAAATTACCATTCAGTAAAAAAAAAAGGTATTTAAACTGAGGATTTTGCTTTTTTTTTTTTCTCTCTTTTTTCCACATCTGCTGTGCATTATAATAATTACAAAAATTAAGATCCAGGACTGTAAAGCTGTTGCCAATAAAAAGTTATAAAATTTTCCTTCCCTTGCTGCCTCTGTGTCTCTCTGGGGTGTCAGTCTCCAGCTCTCCCCATGACGCCCGCTCCTCGTTTCGGGGTCAGTCGCTCCTCCATCCCGTCCCCCCTACGGGCAGCAGGACCCAAGGTCTCTGCCTTCCTCTTCCTGCCTCCCTTCCCGCACAGCAGCGGCTTCCAGATGACTCTGCTCTGTCTTAGGTTGATCAGACCCTCCAGAAGGAGCTTCATCAACATCTAATGAAGAATAAAAGGCTTCTGCTTCCCCCTCCCCAACACCCTGCCCCTTCACAGCTGTCAGGATCTGGGGGAAAAAAAAGAAAGAAAAAGAAAGAGAAACGAAAGAAAAAAACATGAAAGGAGAATTCAATAAAACGAACACTCTCGAACTCCTCATGTAGTGGGGCTACCCTTTCTTCTTTTTACTTTGTCTTTTCTGGCCTATTAACATTCCAATGAAACACACTCAAGAGCACCACAGCTGCCTTTGACCTGGGTTTGATTCATTGGAGCAGTCAAGTACTTCAGGAACTCAGACGAAGAAAGATTTTCTTTTTCTATTTCAGGAAGGCCGTGTGAAGTCTAATATAAAAATATGCATTTTGGCAGTTCCAGTAGTTCCATTTAATAACAAGAGACAATTTCTATAGCAATCACTATTTTTAGTAGTACCCTTCCTCTTCTTTCTTCTTTTTTTTTTCCTGTTTTCTTTCCCTTCCCTTGCCTTCCCTTTCCTTCCCTCTCCTCCACCTCCTTGAAGTCCTGTGATTAACCTTTCCAGACTGAACATCTAATGGTTTTAATAAAAGCATTGAAATCAGGAGTTGTAAAAACACATTCAATAACTCTAGGGATGTGATAAATTTTCACTTAAGTCTTTAAAATCAATATAGAATGTATTTGTAAAAGATACAAAGGAGGTTTTTATTACTGTTCTTGCTGCTCGACGCAGTCAGTATGACGATGAAGTTGGGTCTTTGAGTGATGCAGAAACATCAAACATAAATTGTCGTAATTTTCTCGACCTTAGAAAGCCGTGAAGTTCTTCATGGCCCTTCTCAGCTTCATCCTGCCTGGTTATATTAGACTATTTTTAGCCCTTTTTAGGTCAGAGATGTGGACCTTTATATGGCATCTTTAGGTTAGTTTTCTGACCACATATGAAAATACCAGTTAATGAGCATATACTGTTTTTCTTTTTTTTTTTTTTTTGAATCTTGGGTTTACTAGATTCTTCACTGATGTTTAGTACAAATGCTTTGAGTCCTCATATAACTTCTGAGTATTGCTAAGTTTTCCCTTTGAGAGACCATTATTTTCAGTTGACTAATAAAGTATAAAATCTCAAGATTTATGTTAGATATTGAGGTTTTTAAGATTTCCCTGCTGTCCTGAATAGTTTTTTTTTTTAAGGAAAAATATTTTTTTCTCTTGTTTTCTCTTTTTTAGGTGTTCTCTATTCAGACATTATAGTGTTTATTGGACTTGCTGGTTTTGGAGAAATAAGTCTGTCTTTTGAAAGGTTGTGTGCTTACTGTAGCACACAACCATGACTTACAAGAGAGGCCAAAAAATCTCTTGCCTCTTACTAGTATATTCTGACAAGGCAGAACACCTTCCTGTTTTTTGAAAGAGGAAAAACCTAATCTATGAATCTAGTGGAGAAGAGAAAAGTTCCACTGTGTGCATCTATATTGACACTTGCCTACGCCTGCTTCCTAGCCTCTTTTTTTCTAGTATGGCTTTAAATTGTGAAGAATTATTACAGTTCTGTGCAAGCTGCCAAATCGGTTACTTCTAAAATAATATTTTACACTTGATTTGACTTTTAAGAACCTTTTTTTTTTCTTCAAATTATTAAAACGTATGTGATGAGAATTCTCACGGGGAGCAGTAAATCTCATCTTTCCTCAATGACCTGCCTCTTAAACACTTTTCTTGTGCATCCGCTGCCCTTTTATTCATCTCCTCAGCTGAAGTGGAGGGGAAATCTAGGGATTCATGTCTTGATTTTGATGGTCCTGCTTGCTAATATATTTTTTGTATTCTCAGCTAAACGCAAACTGAACAAGTAAATCCAAACTGATAACCAATTTCAGGAAAGTATTTTCCAGTACATCCTCCTGCTAGGCAAAGACCAGGCTCCTAAAGCATAGCTGCCTGGACTTTTACAATTTAATAGTTAATGCTATTTTAAGAGCATACATATATTCATCACACAGTGACTTGGATGGCTGCGGATGAACTCTATTGGCCACCCGAAGGTGCCAACTCAGCAGAATTCTGTGACTGATGCCAAGAAGATCTGCTGAGTCATCAAACAGGATTCACTCATTCATTCCCTGTGGGGCAAAAATACATCCCTGAAGCCAGTTGGATTCCTTAAAGTTTTTGTTTGTTTGTTTTTAACCTTTTCCCTGCTTGCAAGAGTAAATAAATAAATAAATACAAAATTAACAATTTGTTTTTCCATGTTATTCAATAAACCACTAACACAAAACAAACATGAAGTGGTATATTTTCAGATTCGCCTGTTCCTCACATCTGTTCTATAGAATTTAGTCCGATATTTGTGAAGAAAGAAGGCTAATTCCCTCATTATTTTTCTATTTCCCTTTGCATTTTCTTTACAACCTTGTTTATATATGTTCGCATGTATGAAACAAATGCCAAACTCAGTTTTATGATCTTTTTCTTTTATTATCATTTCCTTTTGGAAGTGGCAGGATACACAATTCCCACTTTATGCAGTACTCCTTCCTTATTATATTTTAACAGGAAGAAAAAAGTAAATAAAACATCTCATATCTCCTTTCCCCAAACTAAAAGTTTTATCCCTAGAAGGAAATCCCTTGGATTAAGTACTCATAATACATGCAGGAAAGCAGTTTTTTATAATGCAGTCTTATCATTTTTATCAATTCTTTTGGTGTGTATTTTTCTATATAATGTATCCTGCAAGGTTTTATCACAGGTTAGATTGCATCATGGAAATAAATATAACTCATTTTCCCCAGTACTGTTTTGTCACTTTCTTTTTCCCGCTGTCTTGGGAATTCCTAAATGGTTTAGGATCTGATTCTGCAGCTTGAGTTTGACAGGCAAACTTCTCTGATTCCAGCATGGATTATGCTGTACAATGAAGAATCATGTGTAAAATATATTGGTGTTCTGTCTACAAATTAAGATGAAGGAGTTTTGTAACGGGAGGTAACGCTCAGAGAGACTGGAACGTGCCTGACTGTTTAACACCCAAAACACATGAACATAACATACGTACATACAAACACATAAAGAGACTTCTTAAAGGTTAATAATCCAGTTTCTGGAAACAAAATAATTCACCAAAAGTGGGATCATCGCACTGGAACCATTCGGCTTCCCCAGAGTTTTTCAGACAAGTTTCCTGTGTCCCAGAGGAAAGAAATAACTGACAAAATAGATGAATTTTTAACTCCTATTCATTTGGTTTCCAAACATCAGGGAGATGAGATGATAGGTGAAGTTCATTGGCAATTTCAGGAAGAAGGAGCACGGGAGAAGGAGCTTGAGAAGGATCCTTGCATCAGCAGGGGTGCAGTCATCAGGCAGGACAGCTAAAAAAACCACCTCTCATATATTGGAACAAACAGGGGGAAGATGTTCAGCAACACACAGTGCTCTTGGCCATTTCTGTTCTCCTAAGATTCCCCTGAATTACAGTGGTCTTATAAAAGCTGCATTTTTGTGACTTTCCCAGTCCAGTTTATACTTTCAAATAATTTTATCCCATTTCTAATAGAACTTGAGGGTTAAACTCTTACACTGCTTTCAGTAGGAAGTAGAAACAAAACAAAAACAAGGTGTAAAAGTCATGTCATCATTTCATCTCAAGGGCATCTGCTACATCATTTCTGTGAACTCTTTCTCACTGTAGTTTCACTCAAAGCAGTGTAACAGATGGTGCGTTAACCACCTCATAAAGAACTCGGAGTCTTCTTTGGTTTATAGGAATTATTAAATATTCTCTCCATAGATCATCGTTAACTACATATTCTGTAGAAAAAAAAGCAATAAAGTAGATTGAGTAGTCTTAAAAATTAATAATATGCATCCTTATGTTTTCCCTTACTTTATATAGCCTCCAAATAAAAGTTTCCCTAAAGTAACAGGAAAGAGTATCAGAGTATGAAATGACTAAAGAGACCGAAAATGTAAATTTTCACAAATAAAGAAAAATATTTTTGAACTCAATTTCAGTTTATCCTGTAAGAAGATGACTGCTTTAGAAACAAACATCACTCTGTGGTGAAACTGAGCTTTATGTATGACTTTATGTGTCCTGTTATCTTTGCAGAAAGAGACCTGCAAATTAATATACTGCCAGGGATGGATGCTGGAGGAAGGAACTGTAAAAGCCAATATGGAATATTGATTGTAAATTCTCCTTGAGCCTTTGTCCTCTGATATTTAATGGGAAGTTGTTCTGTATTATGCATGATGCAGGTGGAGGGAGAGAAATAAATAAGTTACAGAGAGATTCCGAGGTGCAAAATTGGTCCCTGGTCTCATCCTGTTGCGTTCTGGAGGAGCCCGTATTCCCAAACCATTGCGAGCCCCAGGACACAGGCTGGCTGGGATCAGCTGGTATTGCTGATATTCCAGAAGGAATTCTGCTGAGCCAAGTCAGAAATGGGAACAACATCGTGTGTCAGCTCTGCATAGGCAAATCTGCATCAGCCCAAAGTCTGCATCAATGCTCTTGTTTGATTATGTCATATAATTGTGACACATAATACACAGAGTAATCATTACATGAGTTTAGCATTTATAGTGCTGAATAACAAAAAATACCTGTAAATAGTGACTGAACTGAGTGATGGTATTCGCTTCTGATCCAAGAGGCCTGTTTGTTTGGTGTGCTGTTTGGTCTGTTTTATTTACCTGTGGCTATCAATCAACAACTGCTGGGGCTCCAATCAAACAGGCGTGATAGAGTTTTTAAATTGGTACTTTTAGGATCTTGTTGCTAGGGGAAGCATTTAGAATATGTAATATTATGGAGAAGGTTTTACACATGTTTGTGGACACAAAATCAAATCCCATTTGATAATTCCAGTGATGAGATTGCACACTGAAATAATTTCTGTAAAAGAGCTGTGCACAACCTCATTTAGATTAACGTATTCTGAGCATTAGAAATAGATGAGTTCAGAAGAAAAACATCCAGAGGGCAAGGGACACAGTGCAGCAGGCTCTGAACGTTAATGTGTTAGCTGTTTTTTAACATGTAATAATGTGTTTTTAGGCTGGAGGTGTTTTTTGAAAACATAATACATAAAAGTGGATTTTTAAAGATGCCAAATGAAACAGTAAACTATCTGTTAGACTCCAGGAGATGATCTGCGAATAAAAAAATACATATTTACTGAAGAATTAAGAGAGTGTCTGTAGTTTTTCTGTCTCAGCATTGGTCACAGGTGCCAAAGTTTCTAAAAAATGAGTCCTTTTCATGCCAGTGACCTAAACTCCACTAAAGACCCATGGAGAGAGCACAAGTAACATGCGACAGACAGGACTCTATGCAGAGGGTGCTGCTTTGCGTCCTGAGGTGAAACAAGATGAGGAACAGCACAAAGGCTGGAGGATGAAGCTGAACTGAAAGAGCTCAACTGAATCTAATGGAAACTTTGCTGTTAACTTGAGGCAGATCCATGATTTTCTCTACTCTTCCCATTTGCGGTGCAGAAATGGAAAATCAAACTGAAGTTGTCATATGGATAGAGGAATCTTCCTTTAGACAAACACTTTCACATTTTCCTAAGAGTAGCTTCTTCCATCATATTCCCCCCTTGATCCTACAGTATGTGTTAGAACAACTAACAAACCAGCCTGCTTGAATTTTGACTTACTGGGCCAAATAATAATGTGTTAACGTGATTTCTCCCATTCTTTCAATTAGGGGTTTTCAGAAAATTAGTCAAGTGGAAACTGAGAAGATTCTAAGCTCAGCTGTGCCGGGAAAAATGCTAGATTCAACTGCAGGAGTTTAAACCTTCAATACACTTCTTTGATGATTATTCATGTTTGTCCCCATGTTTTCCTTCAGGAAAACAATTTTATCCAATAATAAAGTCAATAAGTAGAATGTTGTCAGCAGAATTTCTTCCATTTTCTTTCAAAAACAGAGACATATAAAGATGAAAATTGAGTCCAATACATGAAAATTGCTTAGTTGTACCAACATGCATCATTTACTCCTGAAAGCACTGATCTGCTTAGAAAATTTGTCATAATAAAGACAGTTTTCTTCACACTTAAAGAGCATTTGACTAAAATACACCTTTCACTTGTTTCTTTTCTTTTGTCGTCATGACATTTCTTTCTTTTGTTATTTACTCCTTCTACTTGTCATTCTGCTGCTCATTCTCTTTTGCAATATCCTATTTTAGACACATGATTAAAGCTGTGATTCTTACATAGGCAGAATGCCTATACTGTACTTTTGAAGACTAATGGTATGTCTACATAATCTTGTTATTTTGAAATCAATTTCAGCACCCCATTCAAGGATGTGTAATCAAACCCCCTGAATATAACAGTTGCTGTTAAAATAAACAAAAATACTCATAAGTAATTTCTGTCCTGTTTTAAAACCAGGTGGTTTAAATAAACTCACTTTAAATTAACTTTGGTAAGAACTAAATTAGGATTGAGATATCTGCATGCTTTATTACCACCCTCATATCCTACAGGAAATGCTTATATTTATATCTATGTTTATAACAGCAATATACAAAAGCTGCTGTTATGCAGAAATTTTGAATTTCTGGGTTTTATCACCACACAATTCCTTTTATGTAAACCTGTGACAAGGCGATGTAAAACCTTGACCCCCTAAGTGACAAAGCATAAAATGCTAATTGATCTCAAATGTGCAGACTAACCAGACTACACTGCTCGCAGAGGACACTGGAATCAATCTTATTTTAGGAAAAAAACCCATACTCTCATATTTACCTATGTCTATTGTTTGTAGACAATAAGAAGCTGGTTCCTGATCTTAAATTTTAGCACAGCTTTTGTTCACTGATAGGAATTCTGCTTTTCTATGTAGCTTTCATGACTTCTAATATAGACCCTCAGTTCAGAAAATCCTTCTCCAAGGCTGTTCCGTTGTCTCCTCCGAGTGTTTGTTGAACCTAAAACAACCGCTGAATAAAACAGAGATTTGTTGAATGATCATTTTCAATCTGAAAGATAAAAGGATGACGACAGCAACTATTCATAATATATTCAAGGAACATTCCTAATGAGGATACTGTTGCAGTGTGTCCTTAAAACGATTTAACCACGTGCCAAAGTCTTGGTTGGAGTATCCAGGTTAGCTACGTTCCTCTCTGAAGGCTGAAGCAAGACTATGTCTGTACACTGGAGTAGTAGGGGTTGAATTCATTTGAGTTCATGTTTTTGTGTATATTGTAACTGCTGCTTTGTATTGAAAGTCTTATTTGATTTAGCCACAAGGATCAAAACATCTAACCAAGACTATCTAGAATATCCTTTTTTTTTTCCTCTATGCATAATGATGCTTACTGACAAAACAGCTCAGTTTGAAAGGCTCTGATTTATCACACTGAAACTTGTAAATGGAAACAACTAGCCCTAGGGCAAAGAGTAGCAGGAAAAAAAAGTGATTCCTCTGAGAACGGAGTGCCATGTAATGGCATTTGTTTTCCATCCTGCAATATTTTCATTTCCATTCTTTAATAATTGCAAGTATATGTAGCTAGGCTTAGACTTCTCATGGCTTTGGATTGCTGATGGCTACCATGTCAACAGAAATCTCATGCGACACATTCCCAAAAATGTGTTTTCACAGATGCTTTTTTGTAATCATTTGCATTTATTTATGCACAGCAGAAAGCCATCTTAAAAAATCATGTAAAAATGTCTGTCAAATGGATCCGACCCATGGCTCATGAAGCGCCACGAGTGATGATACTCCAAAGCTGAACGTGCATTTTGAGGAGAATGTCTCACCCTGCTTGTTTAGTGTTCCCTGAACACTCGTCTGGCAGTTGTAGATGGGTTATGGGATTGAACAGTCCGGTCTGGCACAACATGTCCACTGTTACAGCCCAAAGTCACAGGAGAAGCAAATCCTCAGCTCACAGCTCCGAATTTGACGAAGAACCTAGAGTTCAGAACCAAACAGGAGCAACACATTGCAGTTTCAGACTGGGCTTCTGTGTAACTCAAGGAATATTTTTATTTTCATCAAGCTGCTTGTGAGTATTAGCTGAAAAAGGGAGAAGAGCTCGGTGTTTTACCAATGCTCAAAGAAAAAGTAAAGTGAACCCTTTGAGGCAGCCCTGTGGGTGTGCCTGCATTAGAAATGTGCTTCCAAAGCTTTGGTTTGCATCACAAAATGGTGTGGGTGCAATGCTTTTCCATTAAACTGATTTGGAAGCTGCATGCCTGCTGCTAGTGGGTTAGTGTGTTAGCTTTGGGCTGGGCCAGCATTAGTGCTTTGTAAAACCCTTCAAAGTGCACATTATGTGGGCAACATCCATTTCACTCGACAGATGTGCTCTTGGCCAATACTTGCCCGTTTAGATAGAGCCATATGACACCTTGTGCCTGAAAAAAAGTGCCTGAATCTACAATAACATAACTAAGCTTGACCCAAATGTAAGATCTTGCATCCAGAAAGCCTTTACTTCTCACATATTCAAGATTTTTTTCTCCCTGTTATTTCATACAAGAAAAGGTGGTCTGTATAGAAATATTGCCAAATGGCGCAGAATGCAGAGGGATATGCTTTAACTGGATTTATTGGTTTCACGTGAGAAGAGAAATTGTGTTTGTTAGGTTGGTTTAAAGCACAAGTTCTAGTTCAGCAGTGGTCAAAAAGAAAAACAAAAACCAACAAGCGAAAAAAAACACAAAGAATCTACAAACCTGCTGTGATCAGAGACCTTGGCCAGATAAGGGAATGAATGCTGAAGGTGCAATTTCCCCAAAAAAGTAAGCCAGTATTGAAATTAAATGCTGTAAAAAAAAAGAAAGAAAATGATACAGTTTAAATAGTCACGCTATTGTTATCCCTCATTGTCTGTTTTCTCTGTTTCACTGCAAGTATATGCACTTCAGGGAAATGTGCTTCCCCATAGCTGAAGTGCTTCACTTTTATAGGGCTGAATTAATCTTTCTGCTACTTTGCCAGTTGTCCAAGCTTTCAAGAAAGACTGGGAAAATGGTTGCTTAGTGTCTATTGTAAAATAAGAGGATGCACTCGAAATATAATCTATGCTAGTCTATGCTTTATGAATCAGAGAGAAGAGAAAGAGTAGAGGCTGATTCTGGTCCTCTTCCTAGCTAAAATCCAACTGCAGATTAAAAATGTATTTAAAGCTACTGTTTCATATTGCTCTAAAACTGTATTTCTTTCTCTACAGAAAATTAAGATTGCTGCTTGAAATCTTTCTGCTGAAAGCAGAGGAGATCTGGGTCTCATTTGTTGGAAAATGACTTTGAAAAGCAAAAAGAGGACTTAATATCTTATATATTTCTAATATTTGGTATTCCTTTTGCCTTGGGTCGTATGAGACTGCACTTTGTCACCTAGTTCAATTTCGCGTGTGATAGAAAAGTGCGTAATAAAACTTACTGGATCTGGTGCTTAATGGAAGAGGCGTGCGCTGGAGGATGAGACGGTCACTTGCACCGTGCCACCCTGAGCTCCTGAAAAGAACTTTGGCCTAACCACAGATCTTGTTAAGAAGACGTCATGAAAAAAGAGCTCCTTAGATCCCACTTAGCAGAATGGTACAGGCAGAATGGGGCTTTTCATCCCCTCTCTGCCCACCTGTATGGATCAACAGAAAAGGGATCAGATAAAACTGCAGCCCTGATCGCATGAAGCCTCCTTGCTTGGCTTGCCAAGTTTACCACAATCATTTCCAAATGGCTGTCAGGTCTACCACTATTTTACCCCATAATGCTTCAATTCAGCTGCCACAGAGGTCAATGTTGTGATAACATGTTGGTATGAAGTATGCATAATTTGGCAGAGGAGCATGTTTGGAACATAGCTGCGAAGACTGAATCTAATGATGGAAAATGTGATGTCGAGTAGTGCCAACTAAACGCATTCTGAGATTTAGAAATTGAGCGGGATTCCATTGTAATTGCAATAAAAGCAATTGAACAAAAGAGCAGATTTCTCATAATTCAAAAAACGTCAAAAGGCTGCAGAGCAGTGCTATACGTGTGGGCACAAAGGGGCACAAAGACCTGACAGTCTCTGTGGGTTTGCTCAAGGTCCCAAACAAGCTGGATAAAAATGCACGTGTAAGGAGGGAAGTGACTGACTTGAGTTCATGACTCAGAGCCTCGGAGGCTGTTCTTCCTATTGTAGCACTTCCCAGTGGCTACAAATCCAGAGTTCTCATCCCTTGAATCCCTCTGAGCTGCAGGTTTTCCAATACCTTCTCCTTTCTAAACAGACCTGACAGAACTTGCTTGTTTTCTCCAAGCGTATCTGTTGTTCCCCCTTTTCAGGTTGGTTCCTCCAGGTCTGGCTCTCCCGTATGAGCACACAGCTCACCTCGGGGCTCCCCAACCCCGTTCTTTTCCCAACAGCCCCTCTATCCCAGGATTTTCACTCCTGCTTAAGCTCTCGCGTATCCCAGCCTTGTTTTGCTTCCCCATTTCTCTCCCACCTCTTGCTGATGGCACTAGAACCCCGGCAAATGCAGGTTTTCCCTTTCTCCATATGCCTCTTCAAAAACCCTGGCTTTTGTTTCTAGCAGGGATTTAAGACAGCTTAACAAATATCCTCAATAGGATTCTGAAGGAAGAAAAAGAGGAAAAATAGACTTATGGCAGCCTAAAAATTTCAGCAGAAATCAAAATCCTTTCTGAGAACAGAATATGCTTGTTCCGAGATGCTGTCTCGGCCTGTTTCTTCTCCATTATCCGAATTCTCTGGCTCCAGGGAAGTTTACAGAAAAGTAATTTTGTGAACTAATTACTAATGCTATCCGGCTGAATACAGCGCTTTATTTTAACCACAGTGCAGGGGTGCTCTCTTTCAGCTTCTGGAAGCTCCGAACGGCTGCTCCCATCCCGGGATGCCGCTGTTCTACGGGATGGTCCTGGCTGTTCTCCCGGTAAACTCCACGCTCACGCTCTACACAATCAGAAATCTTTAGTGTCAGGGTTGTGCTGGGTTTTCTTTTTCCTGGTCTATTTTCAAAATGTAAGTTTTAATTTTCTTTTGTTTAGTTCATATGCTGAGATTTTATTTCATTTATTTTTATCAGAGTTTAATACAAGTTGAGTCTGTTTCATATAATTATTAATTTTTATATAAAGCCATTATTTAGCTTTAAAATAACTTAGCCAGTAAAGAAACTGTTCTTCCCTTCAAGGGTCTGAGGAGAGGCCGTTCTGTATTTTTGAGCTAAACAAAAGGATTTTCTAAAGCACTGCCAGATGCCTGGTATGGTTTTCAATTATTATAAATATTCTGAACTCATATAGCTTCTTATACTACAGTTGAACTAAGGTCATTTGATTCCATAATGATGGAATATTATTGCTTATGCAGTAATAGCATTACTATATAGCTGTATGTTCTAAAACTGTTAACCATTAAACCCCAGTCATTAATCCATAGCTAGGCTTTGGTTCCCCTTTAATGAGCCAAATTTACAAACTCATCAGCTCTTTAAAATACAAGAATAATCCACTGCAATACTTTTTCAAGAAAAACAAACACCAAAGTGCCAGTCTAGAGGCTAGCTCATGCTAAAAAAAAAACAAATAAATAATCCCCTGAAAAAGAAGCTAATGTTCTTTAACATAGATTAGGAAAAAACAGAGTTTTCATAGGAACTTCCATAATGTCAGTGAACAAAATAAGCAATGCTTATATATTTTCCATTGTTCGTACTACACTGAATTACATTGTCCCTGATATTCCACTTTCTTCCCTTACCGACCCATTGTAGCACCTCATGGAAGTCATGCCAGGATTCATCATGGTTCATGAAGCCCAGGCTTGGCTTGAAGAAAGGATTTAAAGTACCCAAATTGCTAGTTTTCACGTCTGAGATACTTTAATTGTGGTTGTTTTTTATTTCTTTTAATATATCAATGTATATTAATTGACATTTTATGTGTTAAAACATTAGAACTTTAAAGGTGAACCAATATAAGAGTTTATTCCTCATTGCCAAAGCAGCAAGACCATATTTTCTAATATTGATCTCGTGTCCAAACTATGAATAGGAGTGACCTACTATGAATAGAAGTGACCTAAGTTACTTTAGTGTTTTTATTTATTATTTCTCACTTTTAACATCAGTCTTTTCCGGTACGTAGCTTATATGAAATGGAAAGAGGTGAGTAATTTAATAGTGGGCTTTCCAGATAGGTCTGAGAAGTGCGTGTGCTTTATCAGATTGCAAGCAAAAAGTGGAGACTTTTTATTACTTTTCTATATTTATGGATGCTACTGCTATACAGGAAACCAAGATTCACTAAAAGGATAAAAAGAAACTCAGGAAACTGTAGCTGTAGTAAATTTGATTAAAAGAAACTCTACCAGTCTCATATGCTGCCTTTGAATATTCTGGGAACCTTTACTTGAGTCAGAGGTACGTGACCAAGGGCTAAGGAACACATGCAGAATCCTTCATTCCTTCTGCTTCCAGCATTTCCTTCTCTGCAAAGAACCAGGATCTCTTTCTGGAACGTTACATGGGTTTGGACTTTTTTAATTTTTTCGTAATTACTTCTCATTTAGTATCACCTTCTCTCTT
>NW_010587471.1:64800-98152 GCF_000705375.1 Tinamus guttatus
CAAACTGCTTTGTTTATCACAAGCTTTGAGACCTGTAACTTTTTTCTGAAAAAAAAACCCAACACGAAACAAAAAGCCCTGTTGTTACTGATAAGTTTACTCAGTTTCCCATGAACAATAAAGCTTTCCTGTACTTTTTGGCATCTGCTCAGACAGTCATGCAGACCATGTATTAAAATAGATTCCATTTCAAATCCTTCGGTTGGAAGGAAAGTGTCCAATTAAGCTTTGCTATGGATTAGCACCTAAAGCTCTATGGTTAAAAAAAAAAAAACCTGTAAGTGGATACTTAAACGTGTACCCAGGAGGATACACCCTCCCAGGAGCCAAAACAACAACATTTCATGATGTGGATGTGAATGTGTTTAAACGAGATATTGGAAGAATGTTTTTAATCACTAATCTTCCAATGGGAAGAGCATGGGGCAAGCAATCGGAATTGTTTTAAGACAAAAAAAAAGGATAAATCTGTGAACAAACAGCATATGAAAAGCTGCAGGAAAATAACCCACTAAATTCTCTCTCTTCCAGTTGTGCACACCAACATCTTTTCCTATTCTTGGAACAAAGTACTGGGCTTCTACCTGTCAGCTCAGATTGGTTTCCATTGACTTGCAGTCCAGGGCACTGCTCTCAGCAGCAGCCACCGTTTGGTTGTGGAGCTGTGGGCAGAATTGGATCAGGAAAAGAAAAGATAAGGAGAGAGGGAGAGATGAGCTCAATATAAACCCCCCCGCTGATCAGAACTTGCAAAACAGAAAAAATCAAAACAACAACAAAAACATGCTTATCTGCAACTTAAAATGAAAAAAAAAACTAATAAAATGAAAACAGTTGAAAACTGGAAAACCAGATTTTAGTGATGTTAAGGAAAAGAAGATCAAGACATTTGGCTGCTGCTGTGCATCAATATACCAACAAGCCATTTTAAATTGCTGACAAGAGTATTACCATCCACTATCTTTCTTTTTCTTTCTTTTTTTTTTTTTTTTTTTTTAACCAAAGGACTAAATATTAAACTGAAAGACAAAACATTGATTGTAGAGATATAGGAAAATTACAAGTCATATAAAACATTGAAAACATCGTTTTGAAGCTTTTGCATTGGAGCAGATTGTGACGAGAGATAAACCATCTCACAGCTACAAAATTACTTTTTCATGTAAAGTGGGTTTAACTGGATTCTATTTTTCAAGAAAAAGCCTTGAGAAAAAAACGCAGTTTACTAATAGCAAGCTATGTTTTATTGCTTATTTTCTCAATAGATGCTGAGAATTTAGGAGATCTGGAAGAACTGAGGCTGATGAAGTAACTCTGCATCCTTTGAAACTATATCCATGAATGAATTCTAATTGAAAATCATGTTCTGTGATTTGATAAAATAGTATCAAAGTTTATTTGCTCTTATAATTTGCTTGCAGATTTGCTCATGTTTTATGGCCCAGCAGTGCTGCCTTTTTTAACCAGACCGCAGAAGTTGTGCTGTAATTTTCCAAGGAGATACAACGAGGAGCTGAGGAAATGGGTGTGCAGCTCATTGACAGTGGGAAGGAATGGATCACTACGTCACTCTTAGCAAGCCTTTCTTCTATTTCTTTTTTTTATATATATTCTGGCTGGTTTATGTCCACCTCTGTTAAGCACAGTGTAGAAGATCTCATGATTTTCTGTTGCTTCTGAATTATACATGAATTTATGCCCATGCTCAAAGTAAATTCATGAAAAAACAAAAGCTTTCTTTTTTTTTCTCACTGATGATAGTATTATGCTAAATACTAAATACTTAGTATGCTTAAATTTACACTAGAACTACACAACTATTCTGTAAAATTCCAGAAAACAAGTCATTTTCTGGATATGCACACATACAACACTGAGCACGTCCTATGAAGCCTGCAGTTCCCCACAACTTATCCCAGGAGCAATAAAAACAACTGCAAAAAGGGAGGGAAAATGTTATTCCGTGCACTCTTTGCAGGTGAGGGGGAAAGACGGGATTTCTGTCCCCTGTTAAGGGTCATTCACAGAAATGGGAGGTTATTCCTTACGTAGAGTTTACCTGGAAAGTTCTCAGCAAAGAAGGTTTGACACTCGAAGAGGCAGAGGCCATACGGATGGGTAAAAGTCCGTGGTCATATGTGGAAACTGGAAGCATTTCATAAATCTTATAATCAGTGTAAAGAAGTTTAACTGTAGTGAACAGCCTAGTTTCCAGCCAAATATTATACCCCAATATATACCCAGATATTCAGGGGGGATGGATAAAAGAGAATTGTTTTAAAAGGGTCTTTAGGCCTAAAAAAACCACACCCGAGAGCAACACACCTATTTATTCTAAACACAACCTATTCAGCCATTTATAAACGCTGTATATCCCAAAGTGACATAGTAATGAGCAACGCTCTCAAGTGACTCCTCAGAAGGTGCTTTGAAGCACGGTCATTTTGGGGTTTTTTTTGTCTTTAAACATCAATGGTCAAAATAACTGAATTACAAACAATTTATTTTGTAACATATACCACAAAAAGTGGCTTGGTTTGTTTTGTTTTGGTCAGAAGAATGCCAATAAATGTTGCTTGGAATAGGAATTCTTACTTACGATGCGTATCCTCTGTCCTTCATGTCTGTTCAAAGAAACTGTTGCAGTTTAGCATATGATTTTGAAAATATGTATTGCACAAACAAATATAATCACATTTAAATGATTTTCAGTAAAGTGAGATTTTCAAGCTGAGCCCAAAACTGCCAAAGATAGGAATGGTCACAATTTGCTTTAGGTAAAATCTTTTCAGTGTCAGCCCTATTCAGAAGAAGCAACAACTCAGTGCAATATTCAGATGGGAAAAGAATAACTCTTTGACTGTGTCTGTGCTTTTGTGTATGCTTGTTTCTGTATAAGCCAGTACAGATTTTGGCAGAACGAAATCACCTTCATTTGCAATATTTTGTTACTATAAATATATTACAGCCTGCATGCACATGATTGCCTCTATGGTGTAAGAAGGTGAATTCTGCATTTGTGAGGAGTGTCTCTGATTGCTAATATTTGCAGCAGGTTATGTATTTCTAGAAACAGTCTCATGTTTATTGTGAGATAACCCATCCATCCTTCATAGCTTTAAGTTATGATGGTCTTTTGGATGCTCTCCTGGATTAGAAGTGCCTGACTGCTGTCCCTTGGTATGGCATGGTTTTGTCAGATCAGTCTCCCCTGCCCTTGGGTCTCTTGTTTATGCTGGGAATAGACAAATTTTGAGATGTTTGGTTGTTCTTCTGGTCTCTCAAAACATGGAAGATTAGTGAATTCAGGGGTTAAGGAATCTACCGTAGATTGGGTAGCTGGGATTGAGGCTGTAACTGCTGCTCTACATAATGACTGCAGGAGCATAGATTTAGTTCTTCATGATAAAACTATATTGCTCATAAAAATGTTGGGGTTCACTGCTGTTCTAAGAAATCTTTCTTGCTGTATATCTTGGAATTTTACACATTGAAATTTACACTTGGATCTTGAGGGAAAAAAGCGTCATTGCACTGTGCATGTTTTACAGACTAAATTAAAAATAGAGCTGTCTCCAAAATCATTGAGGATGAAATAGCTGCATTCACATAATTTGGTGCACCCTGCAAGCACTTCTGAGATTAGAGACAGTGTTTCACAGGACTTCTTATCACGTTTTTATAAGGAATGTGCATCAGTAATGACACAAGCTCAAGGGACAGTGAGAGTTATTAAGGATGTCATATGTGCATGCATACCTTAGCTAGGCAGGAGGATGTAAAAGAGTAATTGACAGCAAATGTTTGTGTTTCTTCCCTGATTATGTTTGATGATAGAGCAACTGTATGTTTTTTATACAGTTTGTATATTTAGTTAGAAAAAAGTAGAATTCTTGGGGGACAGAACTGTCAAGAGAAGTTTTGAGAATTCTGTCCCTATTTAATTTCCTGGCCTTTGTAGGATATAGATTTTCTTGAGTTATATGTGCTGTTTTGCCAGTTACCATTTTTCAATAAAATTTCCTGTTCTTGTGAGTCCTGACCCTTGGAAAACTCACAATTTAATCTTCAGATTGATTTGGCCTTCTGACACATTAATAAAAACCTTCCTGCATAAACATGTCTATGTTCTTCCATACAAGAAACTTGACAGCAACTTGTATTGCCCACAAAAAACCCCAGCTGATTAAACTAAAAGGTATCATGTGGAAAAATGAAACAGCTGTTTGTTAATGACTGCTGTAACGTTGTGCTTTTGAATGTGACTGGTGATGCCAGATGAAACATATAAGCACAGAGACAGGGATAAGGACTTTCCTTCCACACCTCAAAATAGCCCCTAAATGTAATATTGTTTGTTGCCTATGGTGCTTCTTTTTGTTTTCCTTCCCCTTCCATTGGATGAATCACATGTTTTGCAGGGCTGTTTAACACATGAAAAGAACATATGGGGTATGGTAAACATAAAAATAAAAACAGTTACATTTCATATAGGCATTAAAATTCTTTTTAGAATCAATTATGGAATTTCAGTTTAGCTTGCTCTGTGGTCAATTATTCTGCTACAAATGCATGAATAAACATTGCAACCCCTTATGGGAAGAGCAAAATGATTCACGGAAATTCCAGTGCTAACTGAAGCCAAAACTGACTCAGTGATTGTGACAGTCCCCACAGCTTGTGGCCCAGCATGGCCAAAAGCAGTTGTTGCCTGATGCCATCTCAGGATCACAAACAGATTCTCAAGGAATTCCTTGCACATGCTTCTTGGAAGAGCTTGATTAATCACGTATTCGTCAGAGTGACTATGCTCCTAGTATTTTTTCTCAAAATCTTACACTTAATTCACTTTAATTTCCCCATAATTCTTTTTTTGAGGCTCGTATATGCTCTTCCTACCTCATTGAATCAGATATTTTATCACCCTTTTCTATAACTTCTCCCACAGACAGCCGACATTTACTTCATGTTGCCTCCTACTTCGGGCAGGCTTCAGACTGCCTCACTGTGTTTTCATGATTATCAAAATCAGCTAAATGCAGGTACCTAATACTTTGTTCCAAGGTCAGCTTTTTTTCCATTCCTTGTCTTTCTTGGCTCCTTTCCTGGTTCTGTGGTTTTGATGTGTACAACACTGTCCGAATAACAGCATCTCACAGTGCAACTTGTGGCACGCTGCAAAATATTTTAGGAATATCTCTTTACATTTAAGTCTTGTGGTACATAACCTGTTTGATCCATATTGAGCACTAGAGGACAGCCTGTTGACCAGTCCAAGGTATAGCTGATTTTTTTGAGATATGATTGTATTAATACATATTCTTCATTCTCTAGATAAAAGTACGGCTTGAGAATGTGTCCTCAAGATGTTCCATTCTTTATGTGCCTTTCGTGGTTATTTCTGTTACTTGACAGAGCTCAACAGTTGTATTTTCAGAGCCTAGGACAGTGTACAGTGAAATGAACAGATAATCTAAAAAAAATGGTTGCATACCAATGGGAGCCTTTTACTTCTTATTTCTTAGATATCCACAGAATCATAAGTTGTGAAAACTTGAATGGAATCTGCAGAAATTCTAATAATAAATAAATACACGTAAATGCCAAACTATGAGTACAGAAAAACACTCTATTTCTATATTAAATTTTTTTTCCTCAGCCATTTATTCAGGATCAATGTGTTTGTATTGCCAGTATTTGTGAACTGTATTTTTTCTTATATTTGGAAATCTTAGCAGGCAGATGGCAGACATCAGTTGATTTCAACTGATTCAGCTCACAATCTCTGTTTTCCTTTTGATGTTGCTGGGATTTTTTTAAGTGTCCTAATAAAGAGCTGAAACAGTCACAACGAGGCAGAAACTTTCCACCAGTGCTCAGTGTATTTGTGCTAGGTGCATATGCCCTGACCCTCCGTCTGCGCTGCAATCACAGTGGAATGATCTATCGTGATGAGTCATTTTCCTTTCAGATTAGCAGCGTAAGAAGCCAACATTTTCATCTTTAACTCCCTTTCTTTCTTCAACATGAACTTCATAAGGTTCAGACCTTATTCATGTTGCTTTTTTATGAGCAGAGATATTTTAAAAGTATTAGTTCGTTGGGTCATATTTTACAGTGCTAAGGTGCTAAATGGAGACTACCACATTGCTCATTTTCCTTCTCCCAGTATATGGGATATATAAATATAGGAGCTATAAATAAAAATCTTGAATAGTTCTCATGTCAGTTTTGAGTTGCATCTCCAAAAGATTTCTTCAGTTATTTACTCATTGATTGATTGATTGATTTTAATCTGACTGTTATTTAAGAGATAAACCTCCACACACTTCTGTCATCTCCAAGTATATTTAATAGAAGACAGCGAGGAGCTAGTGGGGTTTTTATCAGAGGCAGATGTGATATTTCCATCATTGCACACAATCTCTGAAAGGGCTGCCTACCAGGAACGTGTTGACAAGAGCAATTTGCTTAGCTTAATTGCCTGTCTTCCATATCAGCACAGGTAACTACATTGTCTACCGTATGTCTGAAGCCATGGCCCTTGCAGAAGACTTGATAGTGCCAAGGGATGCACTTGATACAAAGGCTACAGCAAATAATCTTCTTCAGGATTTACATCTCCTTTTTATCCTTCATGGACTGGTAGTTTTCAGAGCAGGCAAAGACAACCTCTTAAAAAGGCAGCAGTGACTGATGCTTATGTGGCTGCAGCTGAAGACTCATAAATTCTCCTCAGTAAACACTTTGCTTTTCTGATCTTCCTGGTTTGCTGGGATGATACCTCTTCGGAGGAAATGAAAACCTATTTGCCCCATAGAGGTATGGCTCATCTCTCTTATATTGTGGGAGAACTTCTTGAAAAGGGAGAATTTAGAGGAGAACCAGGGCCTAGCAGCAGTTCCGTCCTTGCAGATGCTCGCTGGGTCGATCCGCAGCTGCCGCTTCCAGGATGGCTGGTGCGCACGGGCTCAGCTCCTCCACGGCTCCCCGGGCAGCACAACCCGCCCCCTGGCGGGTGGGGTGAACTTTGCTCCAACTTTGCTCGTTAGAATGGCAAAACACACCTGCATCCCCAAAGTCACCCGCCTCCGAGGGACGGCCGCTCCTCACCGAGCACGCGCTCTGGATTTGCGATTGACTGGGCCTTTAAATGAAAGTGAGAAACTTTTTCACCCATCAATAACAATATTAAGTAGGACTCTAGGCACTCAAGCTCCACCTGAATGTAAGGAAAAGTATAAAAGGTGAACTAAGGATGAAGAGGAGGAGGGAAGAATCCATCGTAACTCCTGGGTCAGTCGAGGGCTGATCCCCCTTCCCTCCCCTCGGACTGGAACGCTGCCTGAGGAGACCAAGGAGTGAGAGGGAAGATTCCATGGTAAATTCAGGATCCGTCGATGCGCTGATCCCCCTTCCCTCCCCTCGGGTTGGGACGCCGCCTGAGGAGACTCCAGACCGAGAGCCCTCTCCCGTCTTCTGGGTGAGTGATGACTGCACATTTGTACGTCAGGGCTAGCTAAAAACCCCACGCTCTAGTAGAGAATTTCCTTTACTGACATTCGGAACCTGCTTTGTAAATGTTGCATTTGAATCAATCCTACTGTTTGTGAACTCAACTGCTTGTTGGGGGGAGGCGATCGGGCCTGCAATCCACAGACTGTTCATGAATCCGATACTGCCGGGATCGGGTGTACGGCTAACATTGATATCTCCTTCCCTCCTGCTCCCCATGGCTTTCCAATTGCAACACATACAACTTCAAGGATATTTCTCCACTCTTTGCAATAAGCAAAACTATAAACAACTGCAGGATCTTTCAGAATTTACTGGTGTCACTCACTCCTTTTACAGAGTGATTTATATATGTTACTAATAGGAAAGAAAAAAGAGTGTTGCTTGTAATTGCTGCATTTAATGTGAGAGGCTGTTCTTTAACTGCCTTCTTTGAGCCGAGAGGCTTCCACAAATGGAAGGGTCTCTCCGGGAGCAGCTTTGGCTCCTGATGAAGTGACTGTAGTGGGACATAGTGCCTCTGCAAATGTACTGTACAGAAAGTGCGAGAAAAATTAATGGGTTTGGTTCATAAAAGCAATGCTGTTCTGCAATTTTAGGGTAATAAAATGTAGATGGAAAATTATATGATACTTGCTTTAAACCTCATTTTATTAACAGGATATGTAATACTCTAAAGTAACTTCATTTGTTCCTTTCCTTAGTTATAGCCCTATTTCTGAGCTATAAAATGGAAAAAATACACATTCATATATCACAGGAAGGAAAGTGTGATGCTGTCACAGTGCAAGTGTTTACATTGTGCCAGCAAGAAAATGCATCACATCATAAATGTAAAAATATCAGTGTTTCTAAGGTGGTGTGATACATCTACAGCAACCTCAGTAATTATTCATAAAGCATTTGAAAATAGTTTGTTCCATTGGCAGTCTACCATTAGGACTCAGAGACCTTATTACAACAGTTATAAGTGCTTATTATAATATTTATTATAGGTCTGAGTAGGTCATATAATCTTTATATTAATAACCAGAGCAATGAAAATCTGCAAAACTGACAGAAACAGGATCAGTGTAAATTATTTGAAAACTTAAGGTAAGGGAAACGCACATGCATCTATAGATATCTTTTCCAGATTGCTCATTGGATTCGGAGTTAATTAATGCAGTAGGAAAACACGTGCAGTAAGAAGGTTGGACTGTAGTAAGAAATTCCATCATTTAAAATGAGGTTTTAGCTCATTAATTTATATTCTGTTGCTAATAGCACATTTATGAAGTTCAGAGTGAAATTTCAAATTGTCCACGTCTTATCTTGATTTACACTGAGTGTTTGCATGGGAATCTGGAAAAATAATTTATAGAGGAATTGTTGTTTTGATCAAACAGTAAAGTGCTCTGAAAGCCACATACTTGCTTTCTTCCAGGAATTGGCCCTATTGCTCAGTTCTCCATTAGAAAATAGAGTACTATGCAAACTAGATTATTTCATATTATCTCAACACAATTCTTTCTTTAAAGACTCCTGACTTGTTTGTTTGTTTCTTTTTTTTTTTTTTGAATCACAAGTTTTATACCTACTGATATCCAAACTACTAAATAAAATAATGTGCACTGCAGGAACCTGTATCTATTTCTTTTATAACAAGTGGAATAGTGGTTAATAAGCTATCATTCATAAGATCTGTTTTTGATAACCACTTTAGAATAAAATGCACTGCACACTAGCAGTCTAGACATCTTGCTAGAATGCAAGTCTTGGAAATTAGGCAAGACAAATTCTGGCTTGTATTTTACATATAATATATGCTTACACATGCATGCGTATGTATGTACTTTCTAAAATGAAAAGAAAAAAATCCTTTCTTCTAGTATGCCATGAGGTCAGGATCAGAGCTTTTCATTGCATATGTAACTGAACCCCTTGTGCATTCACATTCTGAGCTGTCATCATCTATTTCTACCTTTTGCATCCAGTATGAAGAGAACAGTCATGAAGTTACAGGTGAAAGACAGTTTTCTTTAGGTCCTTCTTTTCCTTCCCAAAATGTTTTTTTTTTTCCAGAAATGTAGAATAGAAATAAAACACTTATGTCATTATTGAGCTTTCTAACACGGTGGAATTTCATATATAGTCAGAAGGAAAGGGATGCTTAACTAGCAAAAGATGAGGTGTTTCTGTTTACACAGTTTTCAACCAGCCATGAAGGGCTGCTTTGCAGAACTTCTTGTTTTTCCCTCTCTTCTCTCCCTCTCTTTCATTCCATTTGCAAGTGTCAGAGTCCAGGTCTTTCTGACCAGGCTCTTTAAGAAATTCCACATCCAGAGCGTGCAATGTTTAATACAACAGTTCACTTCTGAACTATTTTTTGAACTACTTTTGATATAACCAGGGATTTTTGATTTCAGAGAGTGAGACACTTCTGATGATAGTCTTCGCTTTACGTTCCTGGATGGAGATATATTCATTGAGGGATATAGCTTTATTTGTGTAGTTTTTCCTTATGTCTTTTAGTAAATAAAATTATTTTGCTCTTAAACATGACCCAAATCTTTTATCATGAAAATAATTAATATCTTTCTTAAGATGCTTGCAAAGCTTCCTTATTTGAAAACATTCTAAAGAGAATATATTTATATTAAAGGCAACATGAATTCTGGTTTCCAAACTTTGAGTACCTTATCTCTCCACTATTTTTCAAATCGTAATGTTGCAAATCAATATTTCGTTTTTAATTTATATTCAGCATTGTACCAATACATGGAAATCTACTTTTAAATCACTGACATGTTATGTATAAACATTGTTATTCAGAATTATTCAGAATAATGTGATGGCACTGGAAGATTTATGTGCTTAGGTATTCAGTTACACTAAAAATAAAGTTCAACTCTTTCCATAAATGATTCAAAGTTCCAAAGTGCTTCCATAAATGGTGTAAAAAAATTGCACTCTGCTGTCCCAACAGATGCCTGTCAGGTTTACATTTATTTTCCTTTTATTTTTTTTCCCAGGTAGTGTATGAACAATGTGTCTTTTCTTAGAGATTGGACAATTAAAATTGTATTTACAAATGACCATGAAGATTGATTCAATAGCCTCATCATTAAATAGATACCTACACATATAGATACATAAAAACAGTAGACACAGACACATTAAAAAACCCTGCGTTTTCCCCCTAAGTTCACAGAAATGCTGACTCTTAACTCTCAGTGGCTTTGAAATAACCCTAATTTTTATATGGCATTTGCTTTCAGTAGTAATTCAGTTTAAATACCATCAGATAAAGTGATTATTAGGTATAAATAAATAAATAAATAAAGTGGATACCAGAAACAACAAAGAATATACATACTCTTATTATCTTCCAGTCCAGATTCCTAAATCCTAGTGAAAATAAAATAAATTTCACTTCTAGTGCAGTGATTATGGCTGAAAGGAAGTATAGAATCTACAATGAATTCCTGGATCACACTAAAATTTCAAAATATTCTTTGTTAACTTGAATTTGTATTGGGATTGAATATAGTTGGCTTTGTTTTCTTCCTTGTAGTGAAATGACACGTGGTTTCTAAAGCAACAATCGTCCCACAGAGGAGCAGGTTGTTGGGCCTCTCTCTTAGAACTGCTCATTACTCTCCACAGGGCTAAGGAAAATGCACATCAAACAGAATAAGAAGCTCAAATATTAGGAGTATCATGACAATACCTGGATTCATTTTTGATCAGCTGGGTTACAGATTTTATGAGTTTCATAGTACAAGGGTGTAGATAAATATAACATCTTTTCAATGCAATATTAAGTGATGTAACCCCAATAGCATTTGGCAAATTTAGGCTCAAATCTCATTTATTTCTATAAGTAAAATTTTTCCACTCAAAGGGAAGTTCTTCTGTTGGCTCATGGAATTATTTGTAACAGTGTCAAACAGATAGTATTCAGTCTCACTGTCTGGATTTTGGTGATAAATACACTACTATTATCAGCACATGTAGGTGTCGTTGCTACAGTAAGTCGTAAAGTAATGATACGGCCAATTAAAGTGCTAAAAAAAGGTCGTCTATGTTTAGTAAGGTATTTGTTCAATTTATTTCATTATACAATTACCAAGATATGCTCTTCTTTAAATTTCTCATAGTGAATCAGGTAACAGCTACTGGCAAAAGGAATGGACAGTAGTCTAGATTATTACTTGAGTCACAAATTAACTTCAATATGTGCTACAAAGCAAATAGAAGGAAAAATCATTGTTGTGATGCCTCAAATGTTCTGCTTCTTGTCCTATGGAATGCAGTAATTTATTATGTTTCAGTGATAGCATTTTTTTGCAGCTATAATCAACCAGGCAGTCAAAAAGAAAAAGAAAAAAAAAGAAGAAAAGGATCCTATTCCCACAGAAAGTCTTATTCTAAACATAAACACCATAAAATGTTATAGTTATGCATTACTTTCCTGCATTATATTATTTGGAAGCCACGCAAAGCAGAATAGATCATAGAAACAGGAAATCATGATCATAGAAACATGAAATCATTCCGTAAGTAGGAAGTAAGTTTATCAAACTGGTCCCACACACACACATAGAGGAATCACACATCCAAAAGCTGCTGATGACATATGCGTGTGTTCTAAATGTAAAAGGCACATCAGTGAAAACAGTGTCCTGTAGTGCCTGTACGCTGCTTATTAACTTCACAAACACAGCACTTGTCTGTGTCACGGTAACACCTCTCACTTCTGTCGACATGGCATTCTCTTCTTGTAAGTAAAGATTGCACACAATTCATTTTTATAATAACTATGATAAAAATGACAAGATCTTTCAATCAACAAGGTGTTAATTGTAATATCTTCAGCCAGATGCCATCCAGCATGCTTTCACTGACAAAAGAGATGCGTTTTTTCCTACATGTCCCTGTTCAGTTCCCATTTTAAACAAAGTATAAAAGTCATTGCAGTGGATTATCTCTAATCTTGGAAGCAAGTCTGACCTCACAGAAAATATTCTGTAATATTTGGTAGCACAAAGACTGTTCCCAAAGTATTTTAAAAGTTTGAATTTTTTTTGGTTCATTGTTTGGTTACAGTTGCAAAACTGCTTTAGCTAAAATATACTAAATTATTGCATTCTTCCAAATAAGAAGTGGAACATTTGAGCTACCATAGACATGACAGTGGCAGTTCTCCTTCACCTTCCTTTGCTGCCCATAAATTTACTATTTGGTGAGAGGTAGAAGACCTCTCTCCTATCTCTTTTAAACACAGTGAGTCATAAATATGTCAAGGTTTTTTTGTCGTTTTTGCTGTTAAGGACTCACGGTTACTCAGACTCTGAGAATATTAAACATCTTTCTGGATGTATTTGTTACTGATCTTAAGTTTTCAGAAGGAAAGGATAGTCCATAAATCCAAGCTAATATCATTTCTGATATTGTTTTTCAACGTCTGGCAAAAATGAGCCGAGAATATAAACAATAGTTTCCAAATTAATTCTATAAGCGCATCTATCTTTCCCCAGTAACACTTCATTTCTCAGTATCGACTTTTTTTATATAACTGTTGGTTTAATAGTATCTAAAAACAGTAAAAATAGCAAAGTTTGCATCTGTCATCCTTCCCACCAGGAAAGCTTACCATTGTGTGGTGTAACACAATGTACACATAGATCAATTAAATAGATGTGGTAGTACCCACTTGTAATGTTTTTGTATTATCCTCAGATATTTCATATAGAAATTCAAATGCACGTTTGTCATTTCTGCTGGAAAAATAGCTGTTTCTCATGGTACTGTGATCGCTAAAAATGCTTATGAATAGTTTGGTACTGTTTTCCTAGGACTACTACAGGAAAACTACACTAAAATGCAAGATTATTCTTTCTTAAGCCCCACTTTAGTTTCCATTAAGGTCTTTCTGCTTGACACTTTCTCTTCTTGGAGCCCAACAAGAGTAGAAGAATGTAGTCGTTAATTCTGCCCCTGCCCACCAAATTACATCTGTAGAATTTCAGGCATTCAAAATGTATGCAAATTACTGTTAAGCAACACACACTCATTTGGCATCACTAGTCAACCTGATGCTTTGACAGTTCTGGTGTGGAAAAGCAGCTAAATAATTGGAGTCCTTCCTGGGTTTCTCACTAAAGCAGAACTTCCCGCTGCTTTTGCCTCTTTTATCTTTTTGAAGACCCTGTTGAAATGTGCACAGAACTTCTCCAAAAGAAATACAACAGCTATATTGACACAGAACCTCATAATTAGTGGCATAAATTGATGACAAAGATGGCAAGAAACTTTCCAACAATACTCCATGGGAGTCTTCATGTTAAGAATGGATTTAGTAGATTAGTGGTAGAGACAGACAGTCTTAAGGACATTGTGGCAAAACCCAGATTGTTAATGACCCTGTTACGAATAAAGCAGAAGTGCCTCTACTCTTTGTAAATTATCTGTAACACATTTCTCCTATTCACAGCTCACAAATGAACCAATTTGCCAAAGGAAGATGTAAAAGCTTTAAAGTGTTAGTATTCAGTCAAACCAGAGGTGTATTCTTCTATTCAAGCGAATTTCTTCAGAAATCTTTTCTTAATCTTTTCAAAGCTGTGTGGTACTTAGGCGTTCTTTGAAATGCATGTGTTGACTTTGTACAGTGTACAATTTCAAGAAATAAGAACATCACTGGCATAATGAATTAAAGACAGGAGACCAATTTTGTGATCAATGTGGGAGAATCATACATCTAGGAGGGAAAAGCTTCTCTGACATCCTCAGACTATGCAACACATAGGAAACCAGTGAAAGATCCATCATTACTGAATTGAGGAAAACCTCAGCTGCACATAAAAATATAAAAAACAATTAAGAGTTAACTGCTCTAGCTAAGTGCAAAGTACTAGCTACTACAGTAGGCTTTGCTGGACCAGATGTACTTTACAGCAAAACTCCAGGCACTGGAGCAAATGTACTTTGCTGGACCAGATGTACTTTTACAGCAAAACTCCAGGATACTTCCACAGAATGGGAACTGATGGGTTTGGCGTATGAATGATAAAGTCAACTGAGCCCAACGGAGCTAAAGAGCTTTCAGTATGTCCGTAGGGAAAAATCAAACATAGAACAAAAGCAATCATAAATGTTCAGTCAGGCAGGAAATAAAACATAGGGGAGAGGAGGAATTTTGAATTTGATTCATGATTTGATTTGCAGCTGCATAAACTCAAAAATGATTTGTCTATGCGTTCTGTACAGTTATTTGCTTCTACAACTACCCAAAATATTCATGGTATTACATTAAAATCTGCAAAGTGAGAAATAATGGAAAGGTGCTTATGCTATTTTAATTACCATGCAAATGTTATTTGTGGCAAAAAAAAAGACAAGATTTCCACATTTAAGCTAGTGGTCCTCTCTTAAAGGAGGGATAATGGGAATGCAAAGAAAGCTGCAGTTATGGGATTATCCACTGCCAGCAGACACTTCCTGCATTGTAACTATTAGATCCTCTCTAATATAATAGGTGTCAGTGCGGTACGTTGCTGAAGAATTCATTGTAATGCTGACAAGTTCGCTTTATGTCTTTTTTAAAATGTTTGAAGCTAGTGGTCCTCTCTTAAAGGAGGGATAATGGGAATGCAAAGAAAGCTGCAGTTATGGGATTATCCACTGCCAGCAGACACTTCCTGCATTGTAACTATTAGATCCTCTCTAATATAATAGGTGTCAGTGCGGTACGTTGCTGAAGAATTCATTGTAATGCTGACAAGTTCGCTTTATGTCTTTTTTAAAATGTTTGAATCATTCATCACTGCTGAGATTATAATCTTTCAGACAGAAAAAATATTCCAGAAATATTGACAAATACCAAAGCTAAAATTAAAAGTTTGTTATACTCATTTACCAGCTTTTAAAACTATGCACATTTTTGATAACCACATAGTCTTATTTTGCGGAGTTAATATAAAAGTTGCTATAAAAGTTGCATATAATTAGCTTGCACCTTTATGATTACGTTGTTCCCATACTGATTTTATTCACAGCAAACTCACCTCAGGTTTTGAAAACCATATATATCTTTCAGCTCATCAGTATTTCTTTGAAAGGAAGCCCATTCATGCTTGATTTGTAATCTGAGCTAGACTATTCTGTTTTTTGCTTTTTGTTTTTAGTTTGTTTTCTTTTTTAATGTAAATGAAAAGAGTATTTTAACAAAACAGGGTGTTATGTATACTACTCATATAAAAGTGTCATTCACTCCACTGACATTTAGGAATTCCCCTTGTTTACCAAAGGCCCATGTCAACCAATATTGGATGAGCAGTGAGGTACTGCCTTCCCAGCAGAGACTCCACGGCCTTTCTGGGCAGCAGGTCCAGGGTTATGGTTATGGTTATCCTCACCATAAAAACGTTTTTTGTCACATTCACATAGGGCTCCCTGTGTTTCGGTTTGTGCCATGGCCTCTGTTCCGTCACTGGGCAGCACTGAGGCCCAGTCCTCTTTACACCCTTCCTCCATATGCTCCCTCGTTCCCCCTCCAGTTTCCCCAGGCTGCAGAATCCCGGGTGTCCCCGGCGTTCCTCCAGTGGGAGATGTTTCTGGAATGCTCTTGGCAGCCCGTTGTGGCCTGTCTGTGGTAGCCCCGTGTCCCTCTTGCGCGGCGCTCAGCGCTGGGCCCAGCGCCCCAGGAGCGGCGTCCCCATGGCTGCGGCCAGGGGAAGGATCCCCTTCCTCACGGACAGCGGGAAATGCTCTTCCTGGCGCTGCCCGGGACACCCCCGGCCTTCTCGGAGACAAGGCCACATTTGCCACGTGGCTTCATGGCACTCCTGTCCCCCCTGTGCCGCAGCAGGAGGGTGCAATGGGGACATGACAAGTCTCGGTTCAAGGTGGAACTGAAATGATTCTCTGCTCCTCTCCCCAGGTGTTTCTCCAACCATGTGACTTTACCTCTGGTCAAATAATCCTACCTTTCCTCTCTATTTTTTTTTCAGAGCCCACTGTTTCATTTTTCTTTTTTTCTTTCATTGTTCCTGTTCATGCCAGTCTTGTCTAACCCGTGAAGTCTTAACTTGAACTCCTTCTCCCTGAAATAATCACAAAGATACCAGTATCCTGGCTCACACATCCAGAATAGTGAGTTTAAAAACTGCTTGCGCTGTAATAATGTGATATGGCAATCAAAATGAGCAAGACCAATCACACCGACAAGTCGCACAGCGCAGGAAGCGTGCAGGCAGACGCTATTTCAGCTTTTCTTTTCTTTTTTTTTTCTTTTGAATTTTCAGTTGAATCATGTGCAGGCATGCTCCTTAACATTTTATTTAAGCAAGACAGATTATTTTGTAATTTCACATATAGCCTAGAACGAAGAAAAAATGCAAAAGAAGCACATCATGCAAGTGGAGTGCAGTAGAGTATCCTACTGCTCTCAAAGAAGAAGAAGAGGAAGAGGAGGCCGTCAGCCCTATGAGGAAAGCCATTTGTCTCAGTGCAGGAGGGGAACATTCACCCTGCACTCACTAGTGGAATTCCTGGCATTTTACCTCTTCAGCTCCTTGAAGGATGGTCCAGAGGTCCCATCAGTCTTTGTAAGAAGAATCAACATGTGATAGCTGCCATAATCTGTGAAGCTACTTACTATTTCCTTAAGTTTTGTCTTTTACACAATGCTCAGAATTCCTACCATTCAGAATTCTCTCCACAGTTTAATATCGTTACAGCATAGTGAGGCTGTCACATCAATCACCTCCAACCCACAGTGCTTTCTGGCCCCCTGTAAGATATTGGAAATCAAAGGGAATTTGTCGCACACACTTCTGCCTAAAGTCCAGAACATGCAAATAATATTTCTGTAAGTAAGTGATTTTTGGTATTTTGTAGCAGAAGTTTTAAATATTTACCAAATCCATGCAATAAAGAAGAAGCATATGTTCTGCCTGACCAGAACAGCTAAGCACCATAGAATTCAAATATTCATTTGTAAAACAGTTTAGGAAAAAAAATGTTTAAAATAAAAGTGTAGAAAAATACATGCTGCTAACATTTTTGTTTTATTTATATGGTCATAAAAATCTGTGTGCATTTAAAGAAATAGGAATGTATTTCTATAATCAACTTTATAGCCCCAAAATAAATGCAATGTTTGGGGGCTAATAGTGTTTCTGTGAAGCGGAATCAATAAATGGTTTGGAACATTATGCTGCTAGGGAGAAAATGTACCAAGAAAATGTTGGGCATTATTCTGGAGCAAATAGGAAACATGTTTTGTCAGCACTTGAGTCCCAAACAGTACTGAATACTGGAGAAGGTTGTGTTTGCCTGCATGCATGCTTAAAATTGTCTTAACGAATAAGGAATATAACTTTGTGAGTGTGTTGTGTTCAGCAAAAGCATTGTATTTAAAATATGAACAACGAAATTACCTCTACTTTCTTTTTTTTTTCCTTTTAATTCTTAGTGCTGCTATTGATCATTGTTTTCTATGTCATCTCCTTTTCTTTCACTTCTTCTTCCTTTCCATTCCCTTCTCCTCTTTGTTTCCTTTTCAGTTCTGTAACAAAAAAAAAAAAAACACACACACAAAAAAACAACCTGGTGGACTCATTATTTAAACATATATGTGCACCGAACCTAAAAGTACGTGATCAAATAGTATCTTTCCCAGAAATAGGAAACTATCAATGATGTTTAGATTTTGAGCAGCATTTACTGAAGGTAAAGCAGTGAACAAATTATCTTCAAAGTAAAATGCTATGATTGAACTGAAACGTAACCCCTCTCATTTTATTTTGCATAGCTTATGTTGCCTTGTTTGGAACCTATATGTATGTGCACATATATATGCATATATATATATATATACATGTGTATGTTTAAACTCCGTTGAGATTTTTTTTCCAAGCATATTTTTGTTTATGGCTCTAGAATGTGACTGCCCATTTCTTGTATATATTTCCACTGAAATCAGTTATGGGAGATTTTACCTACTGTTTATCAACCTCCCAAATCACGCTTCCCATTTATGAAAAAACAAAACAGCAGTCACTTCCAGTTTTCCAATAATTTTGAAGACCTTATGTCAGCAACAAGTAACATTGATTTTTCATTCCATGAAACACACGCTTCACTTAAGTTTCAATTATAGCTTAAAACTAGTCATCAGACATGTAGAATAATATTATATTTTGGAATAAATTAGATATTATTCCTTTGAATCAATATTTTTAGATATAATCTGCTATAATGTCTAATTTTGGAAGTGGTTGATCTTTGAAGTCCTTAAAATCTTGTTTGTTACTTGAAGGATTTTTTTCTTAAGTTTTCTAAAATTAGAAATCTGGAAATCTATTTCAGAATGAGATATAGTGATTTGGATATAAGACCGTCACAGGGGACTCATACAGAAAATTTCCTAGCTATTTGTATTAATCAACATAGTTAATTATCTGCTGCTAAAAAGTCTTCCCTATATATGAGGATGTGGAATTTGACAGGTGATTTTTTTTCTCCTCTCCTTTCTTTCCAGTTGGATTATCTTTAGAACGGAAATTTGACAGAAGGAGGGAAAAGGAGGAGGTGGAAAAGCAACACAAAACAGGTAACTCTAATCTTGAACAACATTTTATTTGGTCTGTAACCTCCAAAACAAGCTCAAAACAAAGCTGAAGAAAATACTTTCTGCATGGCTTACATAACATATATACCTTTATATATATTAGATGTGCTTATATATGTAACTGTGTGTATACGTATTTAATAAATAGTGTGTATATATGTGGATGTGTATATATATGTTCATATATCATACGTATGTTAAATGAGAGAAGTAAACAAAGTTGTTTAGGGACTGAATGTTATTCAATTTATGGCACTTAGCTGTTTTTCCAATGATTTTCTCTTCTGATTAAACTGTGCTAGAAATCTGAAAATTCTGGAAAACTTTTCCACCTGCCTGTAGAATTCCTGGCATGATTTATATTCTGTAGTGAAGTCTACTTATCTACAAGAACAAATTAGTCATTACTGTGTGGCATTCAGAAACCCTGGGCTCTAAAATTGGCTATTTCTACCTGAGGAGACAAATGAGCAAGGAATGATGCCAGTAAAGAAAAGTGTGTTGCAGCTTTGAACAGAAATAGATATAAAAATAGCTTATAAGCATTAACTTTTGAGACGTGCCTCCGCCCGGGATGTATTTGGTCAGTCGCATCCTCAAGCAGCTTCAAGTTGTTTATCTTCAAGGGTAGGATCTGAAGGGTGAGTTTAGTTGCCCATGCCAGACCCTTCAGAGAACTCTGAAGGGCAGCCCTGGATATCAGCCAATAGTCCAGCTTTATAGCCAGAATCATTTCAAGCATCTTCTGACAATGTTATCTAAGCTGCAGGAACCCCCAAACACACAAAGGAAAAAAGGACCACAAAGGAAAAAAGAAAAAGAAAAAGAAAAAAGAAAAAAAAAGAAAAAAAAACACTTAAATTCCAGTATTGCCTCTGTCTACTAAGCACACTGCAAACTAGCATACCATATGTCTTCAGTAGCTTGAGTTTAAAATATTTCTTTTAACCAGGGACTGCAGTGAAAATTCTTCTTTTATTACGAACGGGTGCGAGTTTTGGGCTGTGTTTCCCGAACAGGAGTCCTCTTTTCTTCTCTGTGTCCTCCTAAAAAGGACTAAAAAGTACAGTCAGTTCAACTCTCCAAATCTTTCTTCATTTACAATACCCGTTCTAAAAAACTTTATTAATGCGGTCATTAACTGAACATTCTCTGAATGGATAGTATATTTGTGTGTACCCACTATACATTTGTTTGAATCTATGTTTTTCTGAGTGGAGCTCGTGTGTTTTCCCACAAACGACTTAATAATGACATGAGAAAACAGACCATCAGCACAGGGAAGGGAAAGGGGGTCATTTGAATATTTCTACTTGGTCATTTATCTTACACAAGTGACTAACAAAAGACTTATTCTAACTGCTGTATAAATATAAAAACATGATTCAGCCATGAAATGTTACTATCTAACTATTAGACAAGAAATAACAGGGGGAAAAGGAGTAGCCCATAGAAACTCCCTCAGGTCCCGTGCAGGTTGGCTGTAGCTGCTCTGGATGTAGCAGACCTCTGTACATGCTCCCTGGAAAATTTGTGAAGTCTAGTGGATATACATAAGCTGGTTTATTTTGTTGTTTTTAATGCTGGGATCACTAGATGGTCTTAGAAGAAGATTCTGGATACTGAATAAAAAGGCAGTGGTTGTATGTGGAGCTCTCGGACCTGGCCTCCAGAAAAGGCTAGGCACAAGGAAGGAGGCAAGGTACATTATAATGAATGCATCAATGTACACAAATTAGTTACATTAAGTTTCCATACTAGTTAACTGTGAGACAGCTGCAGCTGTAAGTGAACAGATAAGTTGAATCCCTTTAGGTATTTTTAAGCAAATGTTTGCAGTTTGAGTTTTTTAATATTGTAAGTTTGGACTACCTCCAAAATAAAAGAGCTTTTAATATGTTGTACAGGTGCACCCACAGAATAATATTTGAGAAAATAAAGCTTCTCTTTAGGGAGTCCAAAACTCAGGTTATATTGGCATAATTTTACCTTTGCCTAAAAGTGATCCTAAATTGCATGCTCAAACAAGGAAAATGTATGCACAAGTTTGCATAAGCAGGTACACATTTTGGGAGAATATATGCCTATAACCAGGGCATGTTCCTGGTGGCACATTCCTCTGCTCTAGTGAGTTGATAAAACGTTTATCACTTACCCATCAGTTAGTCTTCCTACTAATCCATCAGCGTAAGAGTTCATCTGAGCCTGCTGTCATTCTGTGCAGGCTGAGGAACAAAAGGAAAACCACATTGTGCAGCAGGTACTGATATACCTTGTACCCGTCTGCTGTCCTTTACAGTTAGTTTTCCCTTTTAGAGAACATCCTCACCAATTCCTCTACGCTGCTGGAGAAGAGCAAGTTGAGACAAAAGGCTACACTTACAATATCTAGTGTGTGGTTAAATAACTGAAAGAAATGAGTTAGATTGAATTTACAGCATAGCAAATAAATTAAGTAAATTATTTTAAACTCTTTCATCATAGTAACAAAATATAATGAAAAAGATAAAAACAAGGATTTTTCACCCTCCCCTTTGATTCAAAATGCATTCAATAGACTATACATCCCACTTTTGGAAATCTCCTAGGTTTCCTCAAATCTGACAATCATACTAACTTAAGGTAATTCTGAGAAATTAAAACTGGCTGTGCTACTCCTTTGAGCTGTGTTTTATTCAAGACCAGGAGATATTAATGATTTGGATTTGCAGAACAGGTGAATCTCATTAACGCAGCACATGGGAACAATTTAAGCTACTGATTTTTTATGCACTAGGGATTTCTCTATGAAGCCATTCTTCTTGTTCCTTGTAGTGCTTCCGTTAACTTGTTTATAGATTAGGGGTTGCCTGGATGTTACAGATGTGGCTTGTGGTCTAGAAAGGTTGAGTTTTCTAATACAAAAAATATGTTTAAGTCTTTTAAGACTTATTTTAAATGTTCATTAGGAAATTCCCACAGAAGAAGTATAAAAGAAAATAAGAAAGGGCATTGTGTCACTATTCTATAAGCAACCAAACATGTGTGTTAGGACAAGAACATGATTTTTGCAAGCAGAAGAATCTGGTATGCCTGGGGGGCAGAACTTCTTTGCCATTCAAATTAGTTAATTGAAGGAGATATAAATATTTAGCTTCAGTAAGTTCATAGGACTATTTAACTAATTTGATGTTTTTATGATGGTCTTGCGTTCTTTGTACAGCTTGAAACCACCACACAAAGTGTAAAGTAGCTGGAATATGGATTGATAATGTAATCACCTTCTAACTCTTTCCAAAGCTAAGCAGTTGTATTTGTTGGCTTACTTTTTCTACAGAGATGATTTCTGAACAATTTAATGTGCATTCACAAAAGAGTACTTTTTCTTCTATTTTCTGTTTTCAAATAGGGTAATAAAGAACTCATAGACTTCACTCTCTAAATTTTACTATTGCTCCAAATACTTTAATCCAGTGTCAGGAATAATGAATAGCTTCCTCCTCCACTCCTTTTCAGGGTATTTATCTTATCTGGAATGTTTCATAAGCAAAGCAATGTCTTTTAATACAAGTACACCAACCTGTCTGACACTAATTTCAATAAAAATAAATATTAGTCTGTTTTCTGATATACTTAGAACAAGTTAGTTATTCTTTTGCTCTTTAACAACACGGAGGAGGGGCTAAATGCAAGGATGTAGACATTCCCAGGAGCTTAACAAATCCACTGATTCATGCAAAAGCTTTTCTGGATTTGTGCTAGAGAGGGAAGCAGAGACAGTGCAATGTCTGAGGAGGCTACGCAGGGGGGGCAAATCAAGCAGCCTGAAATGTGCATCTTGACTGTAAATATCCGTGTCAAAATAAGGAAGAAGAAGAAATAATAATAATAAATTGGGAATTAAAATAGAAACATGAGCCAGATATTTCAGAAGGGACTACAGTGTTGTTTTTTTTTCCCTAGTTCAAGGGTTTGTTTTTTCTGTTCAATATATCAGTTAATAATCATTGTCCATCTAGCTTGGAAGACCTTGAGAACTATAAATTGGGTTAAGTTTATTAGTATAAAGTGCAAGGTCAGGCAGTTTGGGAATAATCAGAATAACTTGCTGTAAACTAGGGGATTAATTGCTGAAAGAGGGAGAGACAGGTATATTAATCAAGAAGCCTCTGCTGCCATTATGCTATAGCTGGGGGAATAGACATAAAAACTTGTTAAGATGACCATGGGAAGGAAGTGTTTTTCATAAAAGGGGAAAGAGAAAGAATGTTTTTACCTGCGTGTGCAGGGGGTTGGACTAGATGACCCTAGAGGTCCCTTCCAACCTTCAGCATTCTGTGATTCTGTGATTCTAATCATATATCAAAGTAAAGTAGACTATCCATGTTTGCTTCCTGTGCATATACTAGGAAGACCTCCTAGAGAAATCTACTTAAATAGAATTATTATGTCCTGATCATCTTTATGCCTGCTGTTCTGCAAGTTTATACACACACAGTAATATGCATATACTCATATACATGCCTATTTTAGTGTACACTGCCTTTCCAACTTTGTGTGCTTCAAACAAGGTAGTCTCATCTGATTATAGTAATCTGTGAGTAATAGTGATAGCCTTGGCACTGACAAATTTGATTTGGAGCCAACAGTGTTTTTACAAATATATTTGCTATTTTTAAGACCTTTTTCCATTTCCCTCCTGCTTCTAGTTGTACTTAAGACATACAGAGATTGTGCAAACTCAAAAATTTGATAAACTCTGTGGGAATAATTTTTAGTATCTAACACAATGTTCCAAGTTTGAAAATGTTTTTTTTTTTCTTTCAAGTTATTTATCCAATATTCATTTAAATGAGAATTAAGTGATGGATCTCTGTTGCAGTGGAATTCTGGGATGAAACTTGCTTTATTGACTACAGGGCAAGCTGCACTACCTGCAAATGCTGTTTAATAAGAAATATCCATTGAATTATTTGGGATGTAAAGTTAATAACATGGGACTGAATCAGAAATTATGTGAAGGAGGGCAGGAATTTATATGTATTATTATGCATTATGTGCCTAAACAGTAAGTTGTCTGTCACTGTGATCATCGCATGCTGTCATACCGAAGGAAATGCTGCTGCATAAAGTCATGGCATTTCTTTCTCAGTTTCTTCCAGACTGTCACATTCAGAACATTTTTACAAACTTCTTGATACTGAATTAGATTTTTGGGGAATATTTGCAGAAATCTTTTTGAAGTTAGTACTTCAGTATCAAAACATGTGGATTTTGTCCCCTTCTGGCCACGACGATGCTGGACAGAGCTGGCGCTGTTATGTGACAGCGCCTGTGACATTAGTGGCAGTGAGGTGACTGGACAGTGTTTTCCTCACGGATGAAGTTCACAACAGAAGCAGAAGCACTTGGGGTGAAGTTGGGGGAAAAAAAAAAATAAAATAAAAACAAGCAAAACTGGCCAGTTCCACCAGCAAGGAGGCTGTTCCCTGCTCGCGCTGCCCCCCGTTCCTGATGCCGTTACTTAAGAGGAAGAAGGCTTGAAAGGACCGAAGACCCGATCCCTTCTACAGGGATAAGGAAAAAATCATTGGAGTGACAGCACAAAGGGCTCTGTACCTGCAAAAAGTAAAATGGACATAAGATTTTACCTCAGCTCAGAAAAACAATTTGAGTAGCGAGTACTCTTGAAGAGCTTAGAAGGAAATAATACATTTTTAGAATAATTTAGTGACATAGTAATATCATCTGATGCTTGCAAACTGAACAGTGAGGGGAAAAACAGTAAAGTCACTATTAACTGAATGTTATCTACCTGCTGTAGTGAACCATATATTTTAATTATGGAATAAAGTGTGTAGTTTAATGTTTATGTACAAGACTCTTAAGACTATATATTTTTTCTGTGTGGTACATTTAACAACCTTAAATGTTCTCCTAAGCTTTCCTGTGTGTAACTTGATGCATAACCTAAAATGAACTTCTACAGATCCGAATAAATACGGGCACTTGAATCAAGCTCCTTTTGTACTTCTACCTATCACTGCTTACTTGATGTGTCTAAATGTGGAACAAGAGGAATATTATCTAGACAGCTAAAGTTCTTACAGTAAGAAGCTGGCATGCAGCTGACAAGTGTAGCTTTAAATATAGCATTATAGATAATATGATATCTTCCAATCTATTATCATCTTTTACTTAAAATGCCCAATTTGCATAATATTTTTGAATATGTACAAATAATTATTTGTTAAGCAATGAGAAAGATCAGAATTTAGCCTTCTGTCCTGTCCAAGACAACTTTATCATTGCTGCACTCGGAATTCCTTGACGTACTTGTCAAAAGATAACGATACATTGTATTAAGTGAAAATATTCTTGGCAATAAAATGAATTAGAATTCATCCTCTTTAGATTCACTATGAAAAACACTGTGAAAAATGCTTTTTTTTTTTTTGTATGCACAAAGCTGTATCCCTCTCTAGCTCTACCTTGGCAAACCGTATCGGTCATGACTGACATGATCAAAACACATATCGACCTACCTAGATAAGATGCATTTATAGGTAATAATCGCATTAAATTATGATTTTTTTGCTTTCTTAATCCACAATGCATATAGCAGCACATTTCAGCAAACCCCCTAACGTTAGAGCTGTCACAGGGCCGTGTGTTTAAGAGCTTCTCTCTCTTGTGACTGTGATGCTGTTAGCCAGCTCCATGTGAGGTCATGAAGAATTTTTCCACCACTCCTTTGAATCAGGTGAAACTCAAGGGCTACAATGTGTGGATATGTACTTGTCCCTTAAATCCATTATGGACCCGGGAGAAAGCAAACAGCACTCCAGCCTTCAAAAGAGCAAGAAAAAAAACCCAGGGAAATGCAGGCAGTGAGACTACTGCACCTCAATCCCTGGAAAAACGATGGGACATCTCCCGAATAAGAGGAATACAAAGGTGATCAGGAGTGATCTTACCATCCTACCTCTTTTCTGCATATTATTTATAAAATCACTGGATGCGAGGTAATGTCCTATTTCTGTTTGAGTGATTTAGAATTCAAAATTGTCTTGGGAATGATTAACACCATTAACTTAGTGTCTTCAAGGATTTATTTTTTTCCCTAGAAAAATAGATATACAAAAGAGTATAGCAAGACATGCAGTATCTTGTGAACGCAGAGTAAGTTCAGCCTTTTTGGTGCTCCTGTTTTGTTCCTGCGTATCTTTATCTTCAGGGATTGATGGATATAAGGGTTAAATCTTTGTACCTCCATGGTTAGCTAAATTCTGGCTACTACACGCATAGCAGAAAATGCCATTGAACAAATTGAGTCTCAGGGTAGGAGCTAATCTCTAACAACTGGCCAAGGGTCTGGATAAGTTAGTAGAAGGCTGTGATGTTTGATGAGATTATGATACTATTTGTGTATGCTGAGAATTAAAATTGCTAGTTACAAATGTCAATACCTTGTTCTGAGTGACATGAAACTGCTTTTTAAGTGGTTTTTAAGAACGCTGTTTCGCTGCGGCCCCTGAAGAGGACATGTGCCCTGAAGTGAATGCTGGGCAGAGACAGCTCTGTGGCAGCGTGACTCTGTGCCAACCTCTCCAATGACCCTGGATTGAAGGGCGCTGGGAAGCAGGCACGCTTGGCTGGAATGCCCTGCTGCTGGGGTCGTCGTAGGCAGAACCAGAGAGGCTCAAACAGGCCCAGCAATACTGGAAGTTAAAACGAGCACAGACAACTCCGATCTTGTAATACACAAACCCTTCCTGTCCTTTCATTGACTCTACAGAAGCTTTAGAAAACATTCATCCAACTCGGATCATCCAATACTTAATTAAAATAATAGATCAGTTAATTGAAAGCTTATTTACTGTTTTTATCTCTTTTCTCAAGAAACTTAATTTTCCTGGACTTCCAGAACAAAAGTAATAGCTTTTCTGTAGTAATCTTTTGTTTACATCTTCAAATGCATTGCCTTTAGAGGCAATAATTCAGGCGGTCCAACATAACTGCTATAAATCCTCACTACACATCCACAAACTAAATTCCCAGAAAAATTAACATACTTGTAAATTATGTCCTTAGCACAAAGGAGATTGATGCTAACTCCAGGAAATTCTCCTGGTCGATATGGGTCTGTCCTGCTTGCAGTCTGGTAGATATGGGAAAGGAGCGAGGGGAGCTCCTGTATGAGCTGACTCGCACACCAAAGCGTATGACTTAGCCACAGGGTTCTGGAGTTTGACCTTTATGGTACATTTGCTTGAATATATTAAAAAATCATGTTTGCTCTTATATGTAAATATCTAAAAGTTGATCAAATGATATTGGATTTAGCATTGAAAAGACATGAGATTATTTTTCTATAAAGTAGTTCCTCCTCTCCAGGCTTTTTGGTAAAACCCAGTTGGAATAACCTAGACTGTTTTAACCATCTCGTGTTACTGGTTATTTTCACACATATTCTCGATTTTGCTGACTTTTGAGTCACAGCGGACTCAAATTCCTGCCCACCCACCCCCCTGCTCGACCTACAACAGCTCTAGCACGAGCCAGGGAAATTGTCCGTCTGTCACAAGATCCAGCTGTGAACTGCTGGTTTTGGCTTTTAAATCATCATGGGAATATTTTTGCCTGGGTGTGATTATCTTTCTGAATTCTCCTCCGGTTTACAGCTAACCAAAGAAAAACGTAACAAATTGCTGCAAGAACCAAAAGTCTGTGGGTGCATTGCCCATAGTTGACTGTTAAACTGTAGAAAAATTCAGATTAAAGTTTTTGTTTCCATGTGTTTATTACTTTATTTTCAGTATAGTCAAGTCTTGAAGGGGAACATATATGTTACTATGGTTTATATCAAGTGCGGTTAGAGAATTTTTTTTTGAAAGATGATACTTTTCAACAGTTCATGCAAATTATCAATTTATTTTCAATAGGAGTCAAATCCTTTTCATAATGTTTTTACAGTAAGAGAAGATTGTTGGTGTGATTAATTTACGTCTATCCTTGGTTCTGTTTCTGCCACTCTTTGAGGATTTGACATAATACATGTTTTTCTGTGACTCTGATGAGTTCTGCTCAAGAAGACAGTAATATTATTTTGAGCTTCTTAATATTAATTTATTCTTGTAAAATATCTTGACAACCTTTCTCCTTTTATTCCCTCAATTTATCCACAGTAAAAACTTGCTGGATAAAACAGGGATGACTACAGAAACTTTGTCAATATATTTTTTTTCCCATTATATTGTTGTATTTTAATTTAAAAAAAAAGATTTATCTATAACTAAATGAGAATCCTTAGTTGTCACTGATGCCACTCTGAATCACCATAAGCTAATGATAATTCAAATATATGAATTTATTCCCTAGTGATTTGGAATTCCAGGCCACATTAGTCACTTCTCTGTGCATTTCTATATAATCATTTCTCCTTTAGGTGACACGCAGAAAAGAGGATTGCAAGTCATATCCATATTTTCAGTTTCTCAAGATCATAACTCTTTATTTCTCATCCTTCTGAGTGAGTCTCCAAAATATAAGTTGAATGCAAAAAAATAATATTAATTCAAATAAATAATTCTGGGAAAATAAGTGATTTGAAGCTGCTCTTAAAGCAAGCATCTCCTGCTAATTTGTAAGTGAATAAAATAGCAAGCACCAGGTCATATTTCAGGAGTGTAATATCTGTGTTTCAATCTGTAAGCTTTTTTTGTGGAAAAAAATAGAGAAAGAAAAGAGAGAAAAAGGGAGGGAAGGAAGGAAGGAAGGAAGGAAGGAAGGAAGGAAGGAAGGAAGGAAGGAAGGAAGGAAGGAAGGAAGGAAGGAAGGGAGGAAGGGAGGAAGGGAGGGAGTGGAAATGAATGGGAATGGAAATGAAAATGTAGCAGTATATTTTTGAGGAAGTGTACAATGACAGAAAATGACATGTTCTTATCTCAGTGAATACTAAAACATAGGAATTGCTATACTGAACTACAGAAAAAATAATCTAGCAAACTTAAGTCCCAAGTTTCACACAAAGCTTGTACCTTTGACCTTTCTGTGTATCCGTTATATCATATATTCAGAAATATTAAGAAAGATTATTCTTTTTTTATGTGTGTTTGTTTAAAGTTTGCTAAATAATTTTTTAAAGCTGTTTATGTTTTCTGTAGAAGATTATTCATTTGAAAGACCTGCTACTGCTATGGCAGGTTTTGGTTAAGTGCCATGAGTTGGAATAAAATCTGCAACCCAACTGTTCTCTCATTGAGGATACTGAATAGTAATATAGCTCTAAAAATACTTCTTTCAGTCTTTGTAAAAAAGGCAGCCACTTTCGCTGTAATGCAAGAAAGTAGCAGACCCAATTCTAGCAGAATTGGCTTGACACAATCAAAGGGGGACTTTATTTCTCTGTAACTTCTTTGTTACTGGGTTTCATCCTAAATCTCCTCTCCACTCCTAATATTTCTGTATATGCAGCTACCATAACTGATACTCTGCTCATTTGGGCTAGGTTGTACATATTCACACATACACTGTTACTGGTCTCTTCGAGGTTTCGGTTTATAGTCTGATTTTTTTTGCCTGATTTTTTCTTAACAGCAAAAAAGTGGTTAAAACAATGCAAAGCAGCCATATATTATAACATTTTTCTGTTCCAAACTATCAAAGTTTCTTGAATGCAGCTTAGCCATATTTCAGTGCACCGTGTTTTGTTTTGTGTATACATTTTGTCAGTAAATTTCTTGTTGAGCATTTTATACTTCAGAGGCCACACTTTCAGTTTGGCCAAAACCATTAAATAAACTCACAATGAAAAATGTTGCTGAAAAATACCAGAAACAAAAATATTTTAGAAATTTAGAAGGCTTTATTTCTTAGGAAAAAAATACTAAACATTTTGGAACTAGATTGTAGGTCTGTTATTAATTCAAGAAAAGAAAAATGTATTATTAACTCATCCTTACTAGCAAGACATGGAATTGTCTTGTTTTCATTGATCAGTGGCTTCCTTTATGTAAGTATCTTTACATTTTCCACACTTAGGATTCTAAACAAGCAAGTTTTATTCCCTACCTGGTTTTACAGTCTCTCTGGTGGGAACGTAGAGACAGAAGATCAAAGAAATCTCTTCTATCCTGGATGCATATGTGTAACTCCCATAAACTTAAAGGGAATTTGCATACTGTGTGAAAACTGTCCCCATGGAGCAGTAAAAGAGAGATTAGTAAGCTCATTGGAGAAGGAAAAATCAGTCCCTCACATATGAAGAGATTTGAAATGTCTGTATTAAAAATAGAAGCAGAAAAAAAATCTGTCACATCTTAAAGCATATTGTGGGTTTTGCATTAATTCATAGCTCCATGTGTTATTCTCTCAGCAATGATTTCCTCATAGTGTCTTTTCTCTGCAAATTCACTGGAGGAGGTAATTTGTATTTTGACTTTACATGTAAATCTCCACATTACAGCAAATGGGGCCATGAATTGTTCAGTGCCATCAATTTTATGCATATTCTACTTCTGCGGGGTTCTGGCATTTTCCACTCTCCAGTAAGTCACTCACCAGTCACAGCAGTTGTAATAATATACCTAGTTTTTCAGTATGTGAAGCCTCCTATCTGAAGGTAAGCTATTTCAGGAGGTATTATGTTTGAAATGCTTGCAATATGTAAGACTTCATTAGAGAATGTAGAAACCTTAGAAATAATTTTTAATAAATACCTATCTTCTGGGTTATCAGTTATTTTTTGGTGAAAATATCTTTTTTGTTGTTACTTTTCCTTTTCATCATATTCCACATAATTACTGATTCCTTTTCATGGTATTTTTTATAATACAAACTGTAATTGGCAAACCACATTTGAGTAGCTCTGCAATGAAAGAGACCATCCAAATCACCGATGCTCATGGACGTCTTTCAGGAACTAAATTAAAGGCTGTTTTCTGTATGCCAGTGGTGTCACTCAGTGAGGAATGGGGACTCCAGGGTATATTTAAATTACCAGTTCCCACCCTGCATCACGGTTTAATGTGAGCAGTGTTACCAGCACCCCCTCGGACAGCCGTGGTGAGAACGTTGCACAGGAGCACATGCATAGCTTCCCGAAGATAGTTCCTCCAGTGGAATCTTCAGCATAATCATTACCAGTTTGGTTCAACAAAGCATAGGAGACATTTTGTAGACAGAAAAGACATTTGGTTGCAGGATAACTATGCTGCTTCTGTTGTCCACGTGGGAGAAGCACTGAGGTGTACCAATAATGTCTCAGTTATTGTGTATAAAGACCTTTTATACTAAGTTGGGCATCATTTTGCAGGGTACCTCTTGCTACTCAGTACTCAAGACACTGCAATAGCACAGACGAGGACCACACCAAGGGGCTGATGCAGAGGGAGGCCAGGCCCTGCTGCTCAGAGCTCTTCCTGACGCAGCTCTTCTTCACACCAACTGGAACTGAAACAAATCCATAACGCTCTTCAGTTTCTACACAACTGCAGTGTTCTAGTGCAGTTCAGGCAGGCAAGGGTGCAGGAAATGTTAGATATTTTTGTAGTGCTTGTTACCAAGAGATAGTGCTAAATGATGTGGGACAAAATATGCACCTATATTTTTTAAATGAAGAAGGAAGAACATTTCTGTGAAGTCATCTGTGAAGTCAAACCTGAATATTCTTACACAAAAAATGGAGAAAAAGGACATTCAAAATTTCACAAGTTAGTAATTAGATAGTAAGTTAATCTGCTATGAGGAAATCTTGTTTGTCAAATTGTCTTATAAGGAGAATGTTGTTTTTGCATATTTTTCATGCATCAAATAACAGGTACAAACCAAATACAACACTTGCTGAAGATGCTGATTACTCAATGATCAAACTCAGGTTCATGATGGAATATTCTGCCCAGAAAGATGAGGATTTGACTGCACTCTGTTTGCATACCAACAGACTTTTTTTTTTTCTGAAATTGTGGAAACTTCAGCCAGGTTTATTTTCAAGGATTGTTGAAGTTCATGCCATCCACATACCTGTAAAAAAGGAAGAGGTGATATAAATGAATAAATTTTTCAACACATTTATGAACCAAAGGACAAAGCTGACTGCAGCCAGCCTCAGCCATGCAAGAACTCTGCCATGTGTCAGCCTTGCAAACTCCCAGACAGCAATTCTGAGAACGTTCATGCCACATGAACCTCTTGTGGTCAGGCCTGTAATTTATTGCTATATAGCAGATACTACAGGAAATTTAGAAATTTGTATCCAAGACACAATTATCAGCTCCAAAACCTGCTCTGGGCTTCAATAATTGCAGTGTTGTTTCTGCCAGGGCAGTGAATGTAAAATATTCATTTGGCATGTATGCAAAGCTGTTACTGTGGAAAAGCTGATGACCTTTGCCAATTATAAGACTGATGAAAAGCAGAATGGTGTGAAATTTTAATTTGGTGAAAAGTTGGAAATGGATGTTGATGTCTGAAGTCATAAACTCTATTAAGACAATGTAACATCTAATGTGAAAGCATTGAAAAGAAAAATATGAAACTATTCAGTTGATAATGCATTTAGATAATTGATAAAGTTGTACGTTTACTAATTCCTTTATGATCAATAATGAAATGAAATTTGTGTAATGCAAACATATTAGTACCTAGACTATTTTCTACGTATAGACTAGCTGTCATAAGAAGTGCCCCATCATTAATATTTTATATTATCCATAAGTTTTTATTTAGATATTGTTACATTTGAGAATTATTGCTAAAATTTGCCACTTCAGGTGGTAGAACAGCTAAATTCCTCACCTTATTCCATGACTACTTTTCTTTACCGAATAGCAGCAGCAGAAAAAAATTGTCTCCTTGTTGTCCTTTTCTACTAGCGCTCTTCTTCTTACTGTCCTCCAGATTACCTCCACCAGGGCAGAGTTCCTAGTTTTTGGAACTTACTCCATGCTGTCCTAACTGCCTCCATTAGTGGTAAGGGGCCGTATCAGAGAGAAAAGGCTCAAAATCTTTAGGTATTCTTGCTTTCTGCTGTTTAAAGTTAATTTTTTTTTTTTTTTTGAGATTTGCAGTCAAGGTTTGCAGACAAAGCCACTTGAAATAAAATATCATCACAGGATCCCAGAACGGTTGAGGTTGGCAGGTAGCTCTAGGGATCCCCCAGTCCAACCCCTGCTCCAGCAGGGACACCCAGAGCAGGGGCACAGGGTCCATCCAGGCGGGTTTGGAGATCTCCAGAGC
>NW_010587471.1:99122-115912 GCF_000705375.1 Tinamus guttatus
CTACTCCCGATCACCTTCTTTTCCTTGACATGCCTAGAGATGGTCTCTAGAATGAGCCGCTCCATCACCTTTCCAGGGATGGAGGTGAGGCTGACCGCCCTGTAGTTTCCTGGGTCTTCCCTCTTGTCTTTTTTGAAGACTGGGGTGACCTCCCCCATTCTCCATGACCTCTTGAAGATTATAGAGAGCGGCTGAGCAAAAACCCCTGCCAGGTCCCTCAGCTCTCTTGGGTGCATCCCATCTGGTCCCATAGATTTATGTGTGTCCAGTTTGCCTAAATAATCCCTACCCCAATCCTCCTCAACAAGCGGAAAGTCCTCCTCTATCCTGGTTATCTCGCCTAGTTGGCTCATCAAACACCTGCATCAAGAAGTTATCTGCAATGTTCTGCAGGAACTCCTGGACTGGCTGTTCCCAGCTGTGTGATTATCCCAGCAGACATCAGGGTGCTTGAAGTCCCCCATGATGGCCAGGGCCTGGGATTGTGAGTCTTCTTGCAGCTGCCTGTAGAAGGCCTCATCCACTTCCTCTCCCTGGTCAGAAGGCCTGTAGTAAACACGCACCACGGTGTTGCCCTTGTTGGCCTGCCCTTTAATCATCACCCACAGGCTCTCGACCCGTCCTCCCCTATACTGAGCTCCATACATTCCAGTTTCGCTCTCATGTAAAGAGCAACTCCACGACCTTGCCTTCCCAGCCTGTCCTTTCTGAAAAGCCTAAAGCCATCCATGGCCATGTTGCAGTCATGAGAGCTGTCCCACCATGCCTCAGTAACTGCGATGAGATCATGGCCCTGCATGTACACACATCTGCAGTTCGGCTTGTCTATTCCCCATGCCGCGTTCATTTACATAGAGGCATTTGAGTTGGGCACCCAAGGTGCCTCTCTGTCTAGCTGGGGCAGCTGGAACGTGACCGTGCGGCCTTCAGAAGGTCTCTTGTTTTCCCATTTTGCCTCTTCAGTCTTAGGGCGCCCTTCACAGGCTATGGGGTTAGGCGGCTGTGAGCAGCATGGCAGGCCATGGCCTACCCCATAACCTGCTTCCCCGATGATACCACCCCCCGCCTCGAGTCTAGTTTAAAGCCCTCTCGATGAGCCCTGCTAGCTCGTGTCCCAGGGCTCTCTTTCCCCTTTGAGAAAGATGGATCCTTTTAGATTCCATCATGCGTGGTGCCATGCAAGTCTTCCTGTTACCGAAGAAACCTAAATTGTGACGATGACACCAGCCACAGAGCCACGTGTTAATGGAGCATTTCCTCCTATTTCTTTCTATATTGCTGCCAGCACTGGGAAGAATGGAAGAGAACATGACCTGCGCCCTTGAGTTCCTAATTGTATGCCTCAATTCCCTAAAGTCCATCAATTCCCTAAATTCCCTAAATTCAACACCCTCAGGCTACGTGTTGATGCTTCTTCTCCTCCCACGTGTAGGACCATCAGTGGATCATAGTCAGTGGGTCCAACCAGGCTGGGAAGTTTCTGGGTGACATCCTTAACCCGGGCCCCAGGAAGGCAGCAGACCTCTCTTAAAGGAGGGTCAGACCTACATATCGGACCCTCCGTTCCCTGAATTGAGGAATCGCCCACAACTAATAGTATAATACTATAACTCGCCTTTCTCCCTCCTGCCTGTGGTAACAATACGTGGGGTTTGTCTTTTTGACCGCGTTACTATTTTTGGAGGAGAGGGACTCTCGCTAACACTATCTACTGATGGCCCTTCCTCCTCCAGGGCCTCGTACCTGTTGGCTAGGGGCGTCTGGTAGGGTAAGATGGGAGAAGGTTTCCTCCTGCCACCGCGAGCCGGGACTTTTATCCATACATTACTGTGCCGGTTCCTTCCCCCTTGTGTTATCTGGGGGATGGAGTCTGTAATAACGTGTTGCTGGGCATTCCTTGGTGCCTGCCCCTGTTTCTCCCTTTCTGACTTAGATACTTGCGTATTTCAGTTAGTACGTTGTTTTATTTATTTATTTATTTATTGTTTTATGGGCAGATAAGAGGTAGAGTAGGGAATTTATTTTCTATTCCAGGAGTTTTATAATTATTGTAAGGAACAAAAATACAAAATACATTACAGTGTCTTGAAAATATCTTCTTATCTGAAAGCGTTAATGTTAACTATACCAACAGTAAACCAACCAGAATATTTTTGATAACCAATTTTATCAATTGGTTATTTTATCAGAACAATTTCATAAAGACATTAAGTATCCTTGCTTTGGCTTTTCCGTTTTGCTGGTTTAACAAGTGAGTTAGCAATCAAATATTCATAACGTTGTTAACTCACACATCTTTATACTTAGTATAGGAGTATACAGAAATCCTTACGATGGCTCCAACCTAATTTAATTATTCTGATTTAAACAGTATTGTATTTGGCAATAGTACAGTTTGTCACTCATTAAAAGTCTGTATTTTGCAGCATGATTTTCAGGGTATTTTGCTTTAGATTTTCTTTTACTGGGATGGCTCAGTTATATATTAGGCAATATAACTTATACATTTATTTTTGTACAGGTCTGTGGTGGAATTCATGGAAAAGGAGTTATCGATATTCATACATCTCTAATCACAGAGTATTAGTAGATGAATTATTGTATGTTTCTAATATATATTAGATGCAAAAGATATCCTGACTTAAGTCAAGTGTTGTCACATCTGTAACACTGATATAAAATCAAGTTTTCAAAGAAGTCTGCCCAGAATGCTTAAAGAGTTGTGTAGCAGAACTGAAGAAACAGATTTTTGAAAGATTTGGTTATTTATGAACAATTCTGAAACTGCAAACTAGAAAAGAGAGTGTTTTTGTAGCAGTTTAGACATATCAGTGAGCTTTATCTAGACAAACCACCTGACAATCTGGGCAATTTAGAGATTATGGGTTATATTCTCTGACCTAGATATGGGCTCTCTGTGCCACTCAGATGTTCCTACCGTGTACGTGATTGATACAACAAAAAACCAGTCAGCAGAGAAGATCCCGGATAAGAGGCAAACTCAGCATTGATGGCTCCAGGACGCCTGGGAGAGCCGGAGGTGGAAGAAGGATTGAGTTGCTGCTACTGTTTCTCCATCCTTCTTGGTAATGGAAAATCTGCTAATCTGCTGCTGAAGAACAGTTCATTAGGGATCCTGCAATGATTGAACCTGCTGAATAAGAGCTCTAAATGGTGTAGAATCACAGAGGGAGAATTTGCTCCTGGATTTTCCACTCTGCCCCCAGCTCTAAGCACAAGGAACAGTCCTGTTACCGTTCAATAACTGCTGGACTTCGTGGCTCAAGCACATTGAACACTGCTCTGCTCCTGGAGCAGGATTCCCAGCTGATTAGCTGCTAATGTCTCTTCTTGACACGCCATATATACTGCACCTGAATGCCTTACACAAGCTCTATCACTTTCCTCTCAAATAGGTACAGGACCAGAGTGGGTTTTTTTCTTTAAATAAATATTGCTGCAACTACTGCAGTGCTGCACTGCATATATACATCTAGTCTGTTCTCCCCGCCCTTTCTCAAATGGCAACGTATGGATTTCTTACTGATGGTCCTGAACAGATAGAAGCTTTTCAAAGCTTCCCAGTATCTCAGTGAATGCACTAGCCTAGTTTTCTGTGTGCTTTTGGTTTTTATCCTGTTGTGTGTGTGTGTGTGTGTGGTGGGGAAGGAGGTGAAGTGCCAGGATAACTGGAGATGATTCTCTCTTTGCACAGGCTGTTTCAACAAGCCTGCTGTCCCTGGGTCGTACCTGACCCTCTGTGCACAGAAGGGAACACACCAGAGCCAATGCTGGCGTGCTGTCGGCTATTTGCTATTGGCCTTTCTATTGCCTGTGGCTGCAAATCCTGAGTCTGACAGCTGGCATTACAATCTTTTCTTCTAACAGCTGTCATTAAAATATTGAGAATTTCCCTTAGTAGTTCCAAACATCTTGTCTTGACTGTATTCAGAAGTCACATTAGCTTGCTGGGAAGTTATTTTAAAATAATTTTGTTAAACATCTGCAAAGCCTTGCTATATTTAAGACAGATTTACAATATTGATTTTCCTAAAATCAAACTAAATTATATTGAAATGAGCTGGATTTGTATTGAATTGGAATGTCTATGTGGGATTTTCATGTGGTTTAACAGTGCATTTCTAATCTAAAGAGTAAATGTATATAACTTTAATCATACAGGAAGCACAATATAAAGACATATCTGCACTGAAGTCTGAGTTCTTTGTTAGTCTTCATCTTTGATGATATACTAGCATATTCTTTAAACCATTATTTGATTTTACACAGTGAACATTAAGCATGTATATCATAAGCAGATTCTTAAAAAGAATTTCAGACAAAAAAGGGACTAAGAAAGTGAATCACTGTAAAAGAATCCTAGAGTGTATGGCAAAAATAAACTAATAGTTTTCCAAATAAATTATCGCATGAACCTCTACAATCTGAACATTAAATTATTTTTGTAATTTCTCTATTCTACAGAATTATATTAAATTCTACAAGAAGATTATTAGTCAGAAAATGCTAATTTGAAATAAATATTTCCATTAGGACAAAAATATCTTAAATGATTTACAGTGTTTAGCAAGTGCTGGGAATTAGCAGTCCTGTTTATCTTACTGCAAGTTGCTGTTATATTTTTTGGGTTAAGCTGTTCTCTCTGTCCAAGTAGTTATCCATGAAAGAAAAACAAAGAAGAAACAGAATTAGGATACACTGAGTAATGCGATTTAAAAAAAAAAGATTAATTTCTATGTTGAGAAGCCCTTGTGAATTTGGATCCCGGTCACTTTTTACAAAATACAGTATTTGTGTCCCTTAGTGCTGCATGGTATAAAACCAGTAATTTTTGGAGTCTCATGTTATAAAACAAGTTCATTATTATCACACGGTTGATTTTTCCTTGCCTTTCCTGAGCCCCATCTCAACAGATAATATAGATATAAAGGATAAATATATAAACATTATTCCCAGAAGGTGGAGAGATCAGGGATGAGATGTTACAGGCAGACAGGCTATAATCAAAAAAGAGTAGTTTCATTCCCATGATTTCACTGCTGGCCTTTGAAATGTTCTGGCTGTTGCATCACTGTTTTTGTGGCTGAGTCTATTTTTTCCCAGTCAGGGAATAGAGAAGGAGGAGAGGGAGGAACCCAAGTGCAGAACCTCAGTTAATGCTGCAAATAATGCCGAGACTGCGGGAGCGTGGAATGATGTCTAAAATCTCAAATGCCTTCAGTGAGAATAATACACCATGAAGACATTAAAGCGGCTTTTACTGCATAGTGCTTGGGTGTGCAGAAAGAACATGATCTTACTGGGAAAATTATTACTGTGCAAGTAACTTTGCTATGAGGATAGAGCTGGCTTCAGAATGAATTATGGTCACAATAGCTCACAGCAAAATAATACCTGATTTGCTGTGTATTATTGGCATTAACAACAATTTTGAGGATTTAGTGGTAACGCAGTCATAAATCCTATACAATGATGGAAATGCTGCAGAACGATCGCCTGCTGTCAGTGTAATGGCTGGTGTCTAATCAGTCACACAATTTGTTTGAGTCTATTAGGGCTGTTGGAGTCCATTAGGTTCATTGTGGATGTCCATAATCTACTCAGCCTAGAACTTGACTTGAAGATTAGAGAAACCCATTGTGCAGTGTACTATAAATACACCATATTAAATATATGAGACAAAGTGTTTAACACCAGATTTACTGAAAACGCCTGCAGTTCTGCTGTTCTGCTCTCATGCTGCCAGAGTTAGGAACTATACAGGATTGGTTCTGGTCATTGTGTAAATAGGAAACCTAACCGAAAATGAGGAGTTATGACAATCTTAAAACAAGGTATTGTACACTGTGCAATGGGATGCAGCTGTGAGCAATTGATTTTCTTTAGATGAGATCTAACTGGTGACTGATATGATATATTACGTTTGTTTCTTCATCTCTCTTCCCTCTTTTTTATTCCTTTTTCCCATTCACAGACTCCACAAAAATTGGAGATTTTAATCCAGTCATTTTTCCCCAGATTTTCATTTTGGAAAAGATGCTCTTCCTAGCTAATATTCTTCCCGTGGGCTCAGCTGGGTGCAGCACTAAGTAGAAGCCTGCTTTGCTTATTAGTGGGTAATGTTCTGTGCACTTAAACTGCTTTGTTCTAGTTGTAGCCACATGCTAGCATGGGCAAAATGGTGTTTTTTGAAGAGGCTTCCTTTTAGCAGGAAAATAAAATAACAGCAGGTCTTCTCATCCTAGTAATTAAGGTTATCTCTGTATTCCCATTGCTAAAGAACTGCTGACTAGCCAGAGAACATCTTGAAAGGAAAGTTCTCTGCCCTCTTAAATTCTTTGGTAATTTCCCCACTTTCTTCAGTATATCCTATTTGTCAGTGGATATGCAAGCAACAGTTACAGCTCACTTTGACAGATCAAAGTTAATTATAGTTGCAACTAAACCTGGGCTAAAAAGAGAGAAAGCTGTAGAAATAAGGAAAAAACACTGGACTGCACCAGTCTGAAAACACAAAGTTTGTGCTGCAGTAGGCTGGAAAGCATGAACCATAAAATAGATATATAGGTGAGCAAATAGGTATCAAAAATGTATGAACGACTTGCACTTTTCCATGTAAAGATAAATATGAAACACTATAGCTTCATGCATTCTTCCTGCTAATTTCTGCATTACTGGTCTGATCACTAGCTGGGTAAACTGCATTTAACTGAGTCTTGGGCACTCTCCCTACAGCACAGCCTGCTGAAAGAGGTTTAGGCTAGTGCAGGACCACAACCAAAGCTATGTGAGCTTTTCACGTTTGTTTTGTTACTAAATTTGTGGTCATCTCTTCTGTTTGCAGCCTAAATGACCACGTTTCCTTGCAGGCGCATTTCTGGATAAAAGCTTAGATGACATTTCACATCTTGTGTCTTTCTCCCACCTCTCCTAACTCAAAGCGAGCACGGAGGAGGGCAGGAGCTCCTCCAGTTGTGTCTCTTCTTCTAAGCAGTTGTGTGGCCTCTATTCCAGCAGCTCCTGCGAGCTGGATGCTTGTCACAAATGAGGTGGTGTGTGAAACCATCATCAATATTTATTTCCATCCGGTCTGCGTCATGACAGATCCTTGGAATGCCAAACTTTCTCACAGCATCTCCCATTTGTAAATGTCTGGAATGTTTCATCACTATCTTGCTGAAGTACTGAGAAATAAGTAAATTGCCCTAGCAGCACTATGTTATCACTAGCAAAGTTTTATATTTTTCTACTTTATGTAAGCTTTTCTTGTGATTTCAATTTGTTTTAATTGCATCATTTTTTGCAACTGTTTCACTAGCCATAATTGTCTTGTATAGAAAGATATTGAATTTTTTACATTGCACCCACATTTCTTAACTCTTCTGTTTGTATTAAAGAATTGGTTATATTATCAACACTGCTGTCCTCTTATTATACAGTATTGATTTTCTTTCACAGAATAGAGAAAGTTCAATAACCCTTGTCACTGTTTAAAACTTAGATTCCTCCAAATAAAGCACTTCATTGAACCAGGCAAAGTAGAAGGGCAGCTCTATTTGTGATAGGATAGATATGTCATAAGAAAATACTGTGTAAGAGTATGCAAGAAATAAGCATAAAACTCCTTTCTGTAAGTGTTTTTCCCTCTCCTTCAGGTGCTATATTCATGTCTGCTTCCTGTGTAAGAGGAGAATGGCAAACTGATCAAACCTGTGGTAGGGGTATTCTGTGCTACTTAAACGGTCTGAGGTGACACCGAGAGCAAACCCTTAACACCATCACATAAACTAAATGGTGCAAGAATTTCTAACATCTAGAGACTTCAAGGACATTTGGAGACCAGAAAACAAGAAGCTAAAATTCTCAATAGTCGGAGGTTTTTTGTTTTGCTTTGTTTTTTAGCTATTGAACATTTTTCTGTCCATCCACACATATGTTGTCCCCTACAGAACTTCACTTCTGCATACTATGCAGGCTATAGCATGCAGACTGTACTTCAGTTTCTATACTATGCAGTAGCTCACACAGAACATACAATGCACAAACACAGATTTCATATTGCAATTTTTATGGTTAGAGGCATAGAACTTGTCAAAAAGTGAATAGGCATTTTTTTTTTTGCACTCGAGAGATGAAGCCTCTCTCCTCTTTCAGCACGAAGCTGAAAAAGTTTGGAGCTTGAACATCCATGTGTTGGTGACTCAGCTTGATGGCCTCTTGCAAGGGAGTGAATGACCTTCAGTGAAGTTGGAAAGTGTTCTCATTAACAAGAAAACAAACCAAAAAAAATACAAAAGCACTTACCAAAATAAAACAGTCACACATGAAACCTGAATGACCCCCTAACAAGGGAAATGCGATCTCTGTTCATCTAGAGATTTAGTACTAAAGTAAATATTGCAGCTTGTATCTTACATGTCAGGATGCATGCTAAAAGAATTAAGACCAGCAAAATAGTCTAGAATCTATCTGCTCTGATTTGGAATATCTGAAATAAATGGATCATATAAATTATCATTGTACTCAGTGGAATAAAAAAAAGAATACACTAAAAACACTAAAAGCTTTGAATTATTTTTACTTGGATTGACATGAATCTCCTACTGCAAGTTGTTGTTCCTTTTCACTGGTGAGACAGTGTACAGCCCATCTCATGTCATGTCTCTCCTGTGTAGACTCTGTGGGGTTTATTAGGCAGTTCAGAAGCACTTGGTGCATGTTCCTCCTGCGTGAGGAGTGGACGCGGTGAGCACAGCGATGATGCCCAGGTGCAGCAGCCGGGAGAGCCAGGACTGCTGGTGTCCCGGTGCTGCGCTGCGGAGCGCTCTGTGCGCTGCAGAAGGAATCCAAAAAAACAACGCTTGCTCCTCTTTCCGTATCAATAACAACAAAAAATTGAACAGATTTTAAGGTAGGTGAAAATGCTAAGTGGTTATGGGTCAGTAATGAATATCTCCTAGGACAGCTTCTAAAACTGCAGTCTTCCAAAATTCTTCTGAGTGTCAAGGTAGAACTGTGAAGTCAATCATGTTGTTTCATGATGGCATAGCTATCTGTAACTACTAATCTCTATGCTATATGCTTAACAGAACAAATTTAGGAAAAAAAAAAAAGTAAAGGCTCTTCAGAGGACCTTTTTCTTCTTTTTAGTTTTCACAATTGGATGAATAGGATGAATTTAGTTTGTATTCATGGGTATTTCCCCATAGATGTCAGTAAAGTTAACAGATAAGCAGCAGAAAATTCTGCCATGTCTTGCTCTCATTCTTTTTTCTGGTAAGTATTCTGCTTTGAATTAAATACTTTAGGCAAAACAGGTGAGAGAAGGAATCATCCTTGCCAGGTTACTGGCAAGTATGTAGTACTTGCTTGAGATAACACCTAATTATTTAAACATAATATAATACGGTCAAGAAAAGAGGCTGCATCTGTATCTGAGCAGGGTATCTATTGCGACTATTTCTTTCATGAGAGTTGTGGTTCAAGTATTCCTGCAAAGCAGAGAGAACTGATTACAGATTTTCTCTGTCTGCTATATAGGTACTCAGATGAAAAGTGAGAAAACCACGTGAGACTTGGGAAACTTGTTTTTCTCATAAAAACTAGTTGGTAAATACCTACCAAATTCACAAATTTGTGATGACTAAAGCAAGCTTTTTCAAGAAAGTTGTTACTGAGCTCCTCTAGAATAACCTATCTGTAATTATAGGTCATCTTGTTAGCATTACTGCGCCACTCGAAGAAACCCTGATTGCAGAGAAGCTGATCATGAACAGATGTAGACTGTAACTAGTTTGTTATACAAAGTATGTAGCATGCATTATAGAAAATGTAGAAAACAGTGATGTTTGCTGTAATAAATATTATTTTAGATTATTGGGTTAGATTTATGCGTTAGGATTTTAGTAAGCTATTCAAGAAGTTTTATTATAGTGTCCTTCTAAAGGATATTTGAAAGCTCTTTTATTACTGTAATAAAGCATCATGTAAAAACAATACATACAGCTAGAAGATAAACAAGATTCTGCCAATTAGGTAAGCATATGATAACAATATACGTAAGGATTAAATTGCTCATTTAAGTTTAGAACCAGCTAACAATTAACATCTGTACTAGACTCTGTCAGATTTTTTTTGTAATGTTATTCCTTAGCTATAAACATAAATTTATGATGTTGCATATGAACAGACAGCATACTTACTTATACTTGTATGCAATTATTGATATGAATCGGTGGCTATAGTTTGCTTCCTTTAAGCTGAAAATTCATGAACAACCTATTTCAAATTCCTATTGTATTAGAATGGGTTTTGTATGAATGAGAATAAAAGATTTTAAACTTCCCACAGAAAGCAATTATGAAAATCATGAACAAGAATATTTTTGAAAATATTAGTTCCCAATAAAAAGTTCTCCAGATCAGGTCACTGCTCTTTGAAATGAACACGTTTCTGAGTTTAACTGGGGAACTCTCTGCGTCCTGAACGCAGTGGGATAGTGGGCTGTTTTCAAGGCATGATATGTGGGCACCCTAGTTGGCTGCCAAGCAGCTGTGCCACAGAAAACCTCGAAAGGATGGGGTTTCTGCTCTGCAGATAGGGAATGCAGGAACTGATTGAGGTTTCCATGGAAATCTTCTTTTAATGTTGGCAGATATCTCAAATTCGATGAATATTTCAGGGGTTACATACTCTTCTTCCCAAAGTTAACAAGCAGTAACTGCGATATCGAAGCATCCCTGGATGAGCTAGTCTTCTTCAGAGAATGGTGTCTGTCATGGGGAAAACCAAATAAACGGAAAACAAAGGGACCTGGAGCTGCTCGAGAGGGGCCAGCGCAGGGCCACGAAGATGCTGAAGGGCCTGGAGCAGCCGTCGTGTGAGGAGAGAGGGAGCGAGCGGGGCCTGGTCAGCCTGGAGAAGAGAAGGCCGAGAGGGACCTGAGCAACATGTGCAAGTACCTGAGGGGAGAGTGTAGGGAGGATGGGGCCAGGCTCTTCTCCATGGTGGCCGGTGACAGGACAAGGGGTAACGGGCACAAGCTGAACCCCAGGCAGCTCCATGTCCATGTGAGGAAGAACTTCTTTGGTGTGAGGGTGCCAGAGCCCTGGCACAGGCTGCCCAGAGAGGCTGTGGAGGCTCCTGCTCTGGAGATCTCCAAACCCGCCTGGATGGACCCTGTGCCCCTGCTCTGGGTGTCCCTGCTGGAGCAGGGCTGGACTGGATGTCCCTTCCAACCTTAACTGTTCTGTGATTCTGTGAGATAGTGAGATAGTGATTTTTTTCTATATTGATCAGAGTGGTTTTCTAAGGATTAAAGAATAATGAGATCTTGCAAAATGCATTTTGCTTTCATTCCTTGGCTCCATAATTTTAAAATGAATATCATAATAAAATACCTCCCTTTTTGTATACCATAAATATATAAAATAATCATAAAATTATGATTTGTAGTTGAATAGCATTACAGAGATGCTAATTTGCAACTGGAGTAAATAATATTCGAAGTTCGTACTGCTGGAGTTGTCTTCCTACTTTCTCTTTGCTTCATCATAACCTTGGTGTGATCATCCAAGTTCTGAATCTGGTTTTTGGCAAAACAAAATTCATCACATTATGACAACAGTCATAAATATGCTTGACCATATATTATAATAGCTTATGGAAGGGCATTTCTGGTTCTCCATAAGATGGCTTTTCATGTTCAAAAAGTAACATTTTTATTTATATACATTTTTCATAACTATAATTTAATGTGCTTCACCTTTACTTTCAACAGAGACAATTCTTTGAAAGTGTAACTCACTTATTGTTCATAATGTGACTTCATGTTCATAATTCTGGTGAGTGAAATAAGATTTAGAGTATTAGTAATAATGGATTACCTAAACTGTGCCTTAGTAGATCATCAATCTTCGGTCTTACAGAGGAATAACAATCTATAAATTTTTCAATAATTACTGGTTAGCATAAAATGCCAAAACCCCCAAAGGTTAGCTATCTAAATTATTCACTAGCCTGCCTGAGTCAGTTTTCAGTTGTACCACTCATTTGTGGTGTGTTTCTTGTACTTTTCATTCTTCATAATGAATTTAATCTTTAGTAGCTGACGATGTAGCTTATTTATAGCAGGGAAAATAGCATGTCATATCCAAACTCATTTTGGTTTCTAACATCAAAATGACTGCTTCTCTTTTTTAAAAAACTCAAGTTATTTTGGAACAAATTTGTATTGGATGACTCATTTCTGGATTTTATCTTCTGTGAGATGCTTGCAAAGAGAATGTGTAATTATACATACATAATTTTCTTAACCCATTTTCTATTAATTTCTTCCCCACGCTTCTCCCCTCTTTATATGAACACTGATATTTTTACATTGTAAGTTATGCTAGAATTAATAAGGGTTATATTGCACTAACTTCTTATTTTGTTAGAAATTGGATATGACTTTAATCACTTCAGGACTGAAATTTTGGAATATTTAACAAATGAACTTAGTAAAGATTTATTTAAAAGGAAAAATTCTCCAAGATAGGAGACTCCAGGACCTCTCTGGGCAGCCTATTCCAAAACTCCACCACTGTAAAAGTGAAGTTTTCCATTATATTGAGATAGAGCTTCTTGTGTTTCAGTTTATGCCCATTATCTCTTGTCCTGTCACTGGGCACCACTGAACAAAGTCTGTCTGTTTCTTTTATATATGCCCCATGTACATATTTGTGTGCATTGATAAGATACCCCCAGAGCCCTCCTTTCTTCAGGCTGAAGAGTCCCAGCTCTTTTCTTAGCACCATATATTAAAGTTAGCATGTTGTCAGACAGCAGAAGCTCATGACAATAACACTATGATGACCAGTTACAGCCCACTACTTATTCTTAAATCCATGGCTGGAAGATATCACAAAGTTCACAAAGAACAGGGTGCAGATTATCTCTTTGCATTGCTTACTACTTTAATATAATCAAGAAAATCTCTGCACAATTTAGTTTTGCACTGCAGAAGCATTTTGTTGAAGCAAGTGCAAAGTCTTCATAATTTCCTCACATATTTTATGTTGCAGTCTCTTGCTACATGCATAAGGTCTTCATGACTCAGCAACAGTTAGATAATTTCTGTTCTTCATATCTCAGTCTATCATGTTTGTGACTATGAAATCCCTTGCGGGATTTCAGAGTCAATATGCTACTCCCCATCTCCTTCTGAGGGAATGAAGAGTTGGAAATACTCTATATAGGGAATTATTATAGGGAAATATTTTTTTTCCACTCTACAGCATTTCTAAGAGTATTTCATCCTTCTCTTATTCTCCCCTGCTTTTCTGTGCTCCCTAGTTTCCTCTAATTTTTATTCCACAATTATGTTCTTTAGGAGGGTGCAATAGCCATTCTTAATCTCTAATATACTCTGGGGTGTGTGACTATGTACATACATATATTTGTACATATGCATATATGTATATATATGACATTCAAGCAGCTGGTCTGGGAGCAAGCTGTGACACACTCCCCATCTCCTCTGAGGGAATGAGGAGTTGGAAGTACTCTATATAGGGAATTATTATAGGGAAATATCTTTTTCCACTCTACATACAGCATTTCTAAGAGTATTTCATCCTTCTCTTATTCTCCCCTGCTTTTCTGTGCTCCCTAGTTTCCTCTAATTTTTATTCCACAATTATGTTCTTTAGGAGGGTGCAATAGCCATTCTTAATCTCTAATATACTCTGGGGTGTGTGACTATGTACATACATATATTTGTACATATGCATATATGTATATATATATATATGTTTAAAAATAAACTTGACATAGGCATGCATATTATCTATTATATTATGCTGGCTCTCATTCCTACTAAGGCTTACCCCTAACATCTCTCTCAAGTGCTTACTACTATTTCAAAGTTTAAATTATTTTGTAGATTTTGTAACATGATAAATTCTTCTTCCATGTCTTTCTAGCCATAAGTACCTGTATAACATTTCCTACCATGTCCTCATCAAGATTTCCAGTGTCCCCAGGCCAGTTGCTTGACTCATGCATTTCTGGAGCCTCCAACAGGACATTTCCATCTCTAATTTTCTGTGTTGCTGAATTGCCCATTTTCTTTCTCCTTCTCTAGTACCAAGAAAAAAAAAAAAAAGGTACTTTTAAGGTACTTTTCTCCTATGTATCTATACAGAGGAACAAAAACATAACTATTATTTGAATTATTTTTGATATACTGAAAAGCTGACTAAATTTCTCTGTGTGTTTGTGAGTCGGTACAAACATGCAAACTATATCTTAAGCCCCTCTTTTATATTTTCAAATGCATAAAATTATTAAATGAAGTGTTCTTAACAATTGCTGATACGATCCACAGTTCTTCTATAGGAAATTATTGAAATATTTCATGAAGTATTATTTTGCTTTTTAAAACATTTTATCAGCTATAAATGAACAAAATGACAAGATCACATCTTAGTTTCTATATTGCATATTTCTGGACTAATTCAGATAACATTTAATAATATGTAATATTATTTATAATACATTTATATTTAATAATATATATATTCAATAAAAATGAATTCTATTTTTTCACACTTTGTCTTTATTTCTATTTAATTCTACTTTTCCATTAGTTACAGTACGTAGTTCATGTATTGGACTTGCATGCATCAACTGTGAGGACAAGGAAGGACAATTGTGCATAGAAATGAACAGGGTAGGTCATGTTCAAAGCATTCTCAGTAAGACATTCCACTGTAGAGGCGTAGAAGCTGAACTATAACTCCACCTTTTCTTTTAAGTAATTTTTTATTTCAGTTTTTTTCTTACCACTGTTTGTATGCCTACCCTTTTCTTTTAAGCAGTTTTTATTTCAGATTTTTCTTTTCCTTTCTTTTCAATGTTTGTATGTATGTAATCTTCTGGATGTATTCTGGTCTCTCAGTTTAGAAAGATTAAATATAAGGGTGTAATTTATCGAACATAAGAATGTTAGAATGTGATTCTTCTTTGGAGGGGTTGTTTTTATTATCTCTCCAGTTGATATCAGTACAATTTAACAGCTCAAATATGACCTAGAGAAATAGGGATTTCAGCTGATAGTTAATGATCTTCTGTGAAACTTTGACTTGAGGAAACCTTCTATGCCATCCCCTTGACAACTCTTTGGCTTGAACTAAGGATGGAATTGGTATGTGTTTTGGAAAAAAAATGCTTTAAATCATTCACTGCAGCTGTGGAAGGGTTAATTTTACACCTCTTTTTCTGCTTATTGACTACTGGTCAAAATCTGTCTGTCATGCCCAGTGGCACATTCCTCTGAGAATCTCGGTTAAGTGTTAGAGGGAAGATTATAACATGGAGTTAGCTCAGTAACTGGAGCGAGTAAGGCTGCAACCTGAATAGGAAATATAAGAACAAGCAAAACTGCCAGTCCTTCAAAACTCAGTGTTCTCTCCTACTGGAGAAGAATCACCTCCTTATCATCAAAAGGCCAGACTTTTTGTGTTTTCTGTGTACAACATAGAAAGGGACCACATCCGAGGCCTGGAATGACTGGAATATCCTAGTACATAATTAAAGTAACTGCTCACAGAGCTTTGTAAAGGCTTCAAATAAGAAGAAAATGGATTATAATGACTTGAGAGAGTTTAGGAGGAAGGCAGGAATCAGAATTTTGTGGAATTATTTCTTAAGACTGCAATTAACTCAGAGAAATTGGGAAGGACAGAGTTGAGGCAAATACCTGCTCAGAACATTAGCTCTGCTTTTGCTCTCTGCAAGAGAGCAAATACCCACAAAGAGTGTTTCAAGAGGCATTAAACAAGAATCCTCAGATCATTCAGCTTTAAACAAATAACTTAAATACTTAATTACTATAACAGTGAAATAAATTTAGACTTTTAAACTACAGTGCGATGATACCATTTACAGAATTTCTAATGAAGTAGGATATTGCACCTTAATTTCTTAATTTACATGTAAGTTCTTAACAACCTCTATTTTAGATATGTATTTAGAAAATAACCAGACTTACCAAAATCTAGTAACATCTTTCTGCTGCATAATTTAATGACTTAAGTCTTTGAGCTCTGAAGAATACCATGATATAAATTTTTCTGATTGTCGTATACAAAGTAATCTGGCTTGACAATGTTGACAATATGTCTTGTAATATTTAAGTGTAACTGCACTTTTTCTTCTTTTATGCTACCTAATTGTGTCTTATTCTCCATATAGGGTTCCACAGTGCTGTCAGTAGTTCTTCAATCCATTCCATTTATAAAACAGCAAAAGTCATTTGTAATAGCATCATACTGCAGAGTAAAGATTCAGCTTATTTGGTCTGATCATTTGGTTGTAGGTTCTGCAATTCCCATTGATAGGTTAGTTTGAAGGGTTTTTTTTGTTTGTTTTTAATCTCAAGGAAGATATCTTTTTGGCATATTGGCATGTATGATTGCATGCTACATGTTTATGGGCTTAAATTCTTAACCCACTGGTTTATGTATTTACGGTTACAAGGTCGATTATCAAGCATTTGAAAGGAAAACTGTTGCTGAAGGGCACAGAGGAAAATAGTATGCTTCCCTGGACCAGGTAGTTCCACCAAAGCAGATGCACCCCCCTTTTGGGGCTCTGAGTCTTAATCCTTTCAAATACACTTAGAATCAGATCAAGATCACAGCTGCATTTACAGGTATCTGTGGAGGTCTAGGAGGGAATGTGCGTGCACAAAACCAATATTTTCTTTTCTTTTTCCTTTCTTTTTT
>NW_010587472.1:0-33816 GCF_000705375.1 Tinamus guttatus
GGACAGTAAAACTCCTTGAGGGAACCAGCTGATCAACTTCCTCCTAGCTACAGGGCTTGTTTGTGCCATTTGTTTCCTGTCTTTTAATGAAGGATAAATATAAGAGATATAGTCCCTTTTTTTCCATGACAGGTTAATTTCTTAAAAGGGTCATTAATTTCTCAGGATCACTCCTGAAGCGATGTTTAAGGATTAGTGTCACCTTCTTTTCCTCTGGCACCCGGGCTATTTCACCTGTCAGGTCCTGCCGAGCACTTTTGTGAACATTGTGCAGCCGTTGTTCAGTACATTTTTTTTCTCTAAATCATTTTCTATCAACACTACTATTTGAAAGAATTCCTCAAGCCTGTCTTTTAATCCACTTGTTCCATGAGATTCATGAGAATCTCAGGAAGATTCCAGTCAGATTCATGAGATGCCATTGGGAATTTCAGTGACCCTCTCTGTACTGAATATGAATGCAAAAAAATTCAGTCATGTTTTCTCCTGCTATCTTACCTCCTTGAAGAGTTACTCCTTTTTATGCCTTGATCACCGACTGATACCTTGGCTTTCTGGCAAGTGATTTTTATGATATACTTGAAAATGTTCATGTCACCAGCTTTTTTGAATATTGCAAGGTATTTGTCAACATCTCTCTCTCTTTTTTTTTCATCGAATTAGCACTAGTTTTAAATTTGACTTTAGAACATTTTTTTCTTGTTTCTATTTATTTTTTCCTCTTGACTTCCACTTGTTTGTATTTCTACTTTTAGACCTGTGTCACCTCTTTCCCAAGCTTTTTCCGTTCCATCATTTCTGTAGAATTTGTACTGTGATACTAGATCATCTCAGCAATGCTTTTTACCTCAAATCTCAGCAGTATCTGCTGTTTCAACATCCTTGCTTAGAATCATGTGATACTCACTCACTACTCTTTAGTTTTTAGAGTTTTAACATTTATGTATAAGCCAGACTAACTGCCTATTTAATAGTACTTAGTTATTTGGGACCTTATTTTGTGTTCTTCTCTACTTCTTTTCTGAGTGTTACTGAGTTTTTCCCCTCCTTTCTGTGCAAGATTTTTTGTTTATTCAATTTTATTTATCAGTAGCCTAATACTGTTTTGATTACAGTAGAGCCTATCCTTCCTTGTTTAGGCTTTTATGGGCTGCTTCAATCCTAAATCTTATGGTACAGGGGACCCTTCCAAGAATGTCCCCAGGTCATTAGCTTTAGGAATAGCAACTTAAATTTTGCTTCCAGGACATTTCCTTCCTCTTCTATAAAATATTGGCACCAGTGAGCACTGGAATCACCAATTCCTCTACAGCCTTTCCTAGTCTCTGTAACAGCCCTGTTCTTCTAATTGCTGCTCAGGAAAGGAGGCTCTCCCTGCAGTTACTGTGATGATATAAGTTTTTTCTTTTCATCCAGAGGGGAGTCAGGGACAAGTAATCTGATATATGAAGTTCTTTTTTGTCTCTCTTCCACCTGCAGAAGAATATGAAATTGAGTCCTTCTCCTTCAGCTGTGGGGCACTTTATTGTCACAGTTGTTCTCCTTTATCCCAGGCCTGCAACTGAATGCAGCGGGTCCTTTAGTTTCAGAGGCATAAGGGCACATTTAAAACTTCACTGTAGAAGCAGCACATTTTGTGTACAAGCAAACCTTATTAAAAGGCCAGGGGTCAGACTGTGCTCTTACAAAGTTTTTTTAGTTGGAAAAAAAAAACTTTACCTAAGGCCTCATTAAAAGACAGCAAAGTAATTGTTAAAAATAGCAATCTTCTCTCAGTGTATCTTCTGAACATAGTGCAACTACTGGTGGAATGAGTTGGATGTGTTTCTGCATTACAACAGGCTATAAAATTCCCAGTTATGTACTTGTTACAAGTCTTCAATATCCTGATGACAGTATCATAGCTAGGAACACTTCATTCCATGCCCAGACCTGGGTTGACAGTTAATAAGACCATCCTTCATGATCTTGCTTGATCAGAGAACAAGTAAATTACAAAGCTCTGCAAGGTATTTTTCACAGTTTCACAATGTACTTATACTTCATGAATGACTTCTTATTTCAGGGGCACTAATCAAATCTAAATCATTTTTTGCTGGGCCTGTGCCTTTTTTTTTTTTTCTGTTTAAATACCTGCTACTGGCCACTAATAGGGAATACAATTGTTAGATTCAGTGATGCTATCTCAAAAAGCTCTGTGTACAGGTTAAGACATGGTCCCATCCCATCTCTTATCTCATTTTCACACTTTAATGCTTTGCACTGCACCAACACAGGTTTGTGGACCCTGCATGACCTGAAGTCACTTGCTTGCTTCAGTTTTGCTCTGCTACCCCAACCTTGTATGTTATGGCAGTAAATCAGAATCTGTCTTGCTCTCTAAAAAGGCACTTGAAGATTATCATGTGCTGCAAAGCTGGTTGCACAGACCCCTCCAAGCTTATCCGTGCCTTGCCAAATGACTGAAGAAATCAGTTCCTCATATCATGCACACCTACCACAAGTACATGCTTCTTTTCTCCTTCGCAGGGTAATGTGCCAACTCGGGAGAGCATCCATATGTACTACCAGAACCATATGATGAAACTCTCTAAAGAATCAGGACTGGATTCAGTTGATAAAAATGCTGGTCAAACTTCTGGTTTGCAAGCATCTGAAAGAATGGATAGTTTAGATTCAGCAGCTTCTCGTGACAGTATCTCCAGGTATGTATTTAATTTTATTTTGTGAAAGATAGAGGAATTAAGTAGGAGATGTAATTTTAGAAAATGTCTAAGTACTTGTTAACTTTCTAACCAGTGCTGAACATTCCTTTGATTTATCCATGGCATTTCCGTAGAGAAAGCTCTCCCATATGTCACTATTCTTCTATAGCAGTACACCAATTGTACAATAAGCAGATGAATGAATTAACTCCTTTTCCAACATGTGACTACACCACTGCTATCTGTTTCCCTTAGAATTAGGAGTCAATCACAGGGCTTCTGATCTTATCAAAAATAATGTAAAACAAGAGCCCAGCTGAGGATGCTTATGGGCTATTGTGTTATGAATTAAGGCATGGAGTCTGGAGATGCCATAATTCATCATTAATATTTTGTCTTAGAAAAATAAGGTTTTGTCTTTTGCACACACACAAAAATAAAAAGATTTTGTATTGATAGAGATTCTGGATTTGAAAGAACAAGATCCCCCTCCCACACAGGACAGGGGGCATCTGAAGGTCCTACTGCTGATTTCCTCACTACTAAGATTATAGTCCAGCAGACCTACATAGGATGGATCAATTATCCGTATTTGTTTGGGACAACCATCTTTCTCGTTGTCTTCTGAAGACAGATACTGCGAAGTCCCTTGCCAAAACAATTGCATGCGGCTGCCATTCCATACGTTCAGAGGCACACACATTCACTTCCTTCCCTTGCAGAGGAACCTGGTTCCCACCATGTCCCCGGTGCTCTTCTCCCTTAATAGACTGCAGAAATGGTGTGACAGCATCATAAAGGGGAAGAGGGAGGGCTGTGAAAATAAAGCTATTTCATAATTCTTTGCTTTCTGATCTTTGTGCTTTTCTCTGAAGTGTGGCAGTATCGTATTATCCTTGATACTCCCTGCAAATTCAATAGCTGATGTGTACAGTAAATCATGCTTAGCTTTTTCTAATGACATATGGATAGAGCTTCGCAGACTGAAAATAATGAGGGCTTATCTTGCTTCCTGATATATTGGAAAGCAGGTGTAAGAGTACTATGCTTCAACAAAATATTCAAAAGTTGCTCTCCAGGTTGTATGCTGACCTTTGAGAGACACGCTCCAGTAAAAACACCCAAATCCTAGCAAATATTTCTTGGTGGCTAGCTACCCAGCTAGGCAGCACCTTTGTATTTTGATTCAAATTTTTATTAGAGTGAGATTACATGAGAAAAAGGTGAAGCCTAAGTCTTTTGCAAGCCTACTTGGAGTCAAACAGGCATATCTGGACGGCAGAATTTAATCTTATTTGAAGTATGTGTACTAATGAGAGTCAAACAGGCATATCTGGAGGGCAGAATTTAACTCCATGCAGTTCAATCTTATTTGAAGTATGTGTACTAATGACAACCTGTCTTCATTAAATAGTTTTTTATTACCATATTTACCAATAATAGAAGTTAACATTTATTATATAAGTGTAATCTGGAGCTGTATGTAGAAATAAATGGAAAACAACTCCAAATTGAATTATTAAAAGACAATTCTTCTAATATTTGTATGTAAACTCTATGAAATGCTATCTAGTGTGAAAATGGTATCCAAATGTTTTTTTTTATAGAATATCAACCTATTTTTCATGATATTTTGAGTGTATTTACAAATTTAAAATCTCTTTTCAAACTTGGTGATTCTGTGGAGCTGCTTTGCAAAGAGAAAGAGTTATATCTTCTGTAACGTTTCAAATGTATTACTGTCATCTCTGAAGATGTCACAGGACCTAATAACAAAGGAATAGCAAAAGTAGTATTACAACTGATTTCTCTAATTGAAAATTCTCTTTCTGGTAATGAATAATTAAATAGTCTTGTACTGACATTATTTGCAAATTGTGCACATCTGCTACTATAATAATAACCTGTAATTAGAGGAAGTAAAAACCAGCCTGCTGATTGAATGATAATGCCATCTGCTTATTAGGGCACCCTTGCATGTCTCTTCCTGAGAGTAGAAAAGGGCTTATGAGCCATTTCAGAAATGTGTAGTGTTTTAAACTTCATATCAGTTTATTGAATGATTTTTCTGAATTGCCCAAACAATGTCAGAAGGCATTTTACATTTCAAAATAATGACTTCTAATAAATATAAAAGCAATTCATTAAATCTAAAGCATCCCTATGGAACTAGCCTTGTAGTAGAAAACTTTCAGGAAAACCAGTGCACTGGTTGTCCTTCTTTGGTTGCCCTACATAAAATCCTGTAGTGGATACTAGGTCCCGTGACTAAGATGGACACATTTGGAGATAATCAGAGCTAAAAAAGCCTAGAATTTTTCCATTATGATACCATAGTTCTCAGTATTCAGGACAGAATTACTGAAAGTATCTCATTGGTGCTCTGAGCTATAAGTTTTGCAGAGTACTCTCTCTCACATGAGACTTTGCTCTCACTTAATCATCTTTTTTGTATAGTTACTACAGCTGTAATGAGGTATTCCTAATGCATTTTTTGGTCTCCTTTTGTATAAATATTTGTATTCTAAAGACAAAATGTAAAGTGCATGCAGGACAAGAAGAGATAATACTGATGCCATTCCTTAACAAACCCTTTTATGAGTACCACCAAAAGAGATGTAGAGGTAGCATAATAGAGAGCTTGCTCCTGCTAGTTTCCAAATAAGTAATGGATTGCTTGTCAGCTTAAATAGCCTGTAATTTAGGTTAACATGATTAGGAGCTGATTAAAACCAACTGACTACCTTTTTGTGGCCTGGCTTAAGTTGTGAAATATCAGGTGACCGTAGTCAGTCTTCAAGTTAGAAGAGATTGCACATCTTATATCTTCACAAATAATAACTTCTCAGTTTCCAACTCTAGCTGTGTATAGGCTTTTACAGCGCTGAAGGGTGGAAGTCCCAAACTTTCTTGTAAAAACAAGTATAAATGAGGGCTCCGGATTTCAGCTGTTGTGCACTATAGCAGCCCTAAATGGTGGCTCATTTCTTGAATACCAAAATAAAGATCGAATCCTCCATGGTATGCTCTTCCTAGTGCTTCTACATCATCAGAAATTCTTGGATTTTAGCTTTGCATCAATAGATCAGGACCCCTGGGATATACACCCCTTCAAAAGAAGGCAAGCAAATAAAGTCCTTTAAATATTCAAGAAAAAATTCTGTGCATCTGGTTGAATGTAAATGGGCTGTTCCCTTTTTTGTTGTGGTCCAGAGGCAGCTCCTTTCACAGGAAGTTTACACTAGTTTACTTCTCACTTTCTCTGCGTTGTTGCCAGCTGTTTGATTCCAGATTTGTTTGAAAATAGGATCATAATGTAGTCATAAAGTTAACGCCAGTCAGTAACAAGCAGAAACATCAGCAGAAAAAAGTAGAAAAAAAATTAGAAGGCACCTCTTAACTGATTAACTCTCTGGGAAGGGTGGTTCATTTCGCAGAAAGGAAGTCATAAAGAAACTTCCTACACACTCAGGATAAAAAACGTCTCTGCTATATATATCCCTATTTGAAATGGATTTCCAATCTACTCTATATGAAATGTTTGAGCTTAGGGCTTTTAATGAACATTCAATTTAAAATATTTATTCCTTCAACAGTTTCAAGATGCTAATGCTTTTCAAATTTTCTAAGGAGCCGAATTGAAAAGTTCATTGAGAAGATACATTTGGGTTAAATTTATGTGATTGTCGATGACTGAGTGAACATCAGCTTTGCTAAATATGAATATCTCTACTTTATTGGTGTTTCCATTTCCTCCATGCTCTGCAACATCTCCCTGAAGAAGTGCACTCAGAATACACACACTTGTGCTACAGGTGTCATCTCATACAAATATCCAAACATTCAAGGATCTAGAGCAGCTGCTCTGTAAATATTTCTTCTGATGGTTCATCTTTCGTTTAAAAGCATTACATAATCCAAGTTATTGCAGGCACTAAATCTGGGCCAATGTTTTTATCTACTGGTATTAATAGATATTATTCCCTTGATTTTTCTGGTTCCCAGGTCAGAACTTCCTTGTTTTAGAGGGCAGCTGGAATGTTTTTTTTCCACTGAAAATATACAAATGAACACATTTCGCTTTGATTTCAGTAGCTGTTCTGCTTACGGCCCTTGGGAAGTTCCTACATTTAAAATGCTTCAAAACCTTACTAGAAGTTGTTACTTTTTGAAAGAAACAAACTTAGCCTTTGAATTACAAAATAAGATGCAGATAATATTGCAGCCCACAGTCACAAAGACAATCTATAAAAATATTATTTATTGTCCACCTGCCATCTCCCTATATTTCAGCACCAAAACCTCACGGATGGTATGACAGCCTGACTATGCTCCATAGGTGTATGTGCAAGGGGAAAACTCCTCCTTCAGGAGCCTGCTGCACTCAATAACATGGTGCTCCCACTGACTTCCATGCTGTCAAATCAGCCTTCAGGGAGCATCTCCTGTTCCTCCACGAAGCAGCATTCCCTGCTTCATTAAAACCCTTTGCCACGTGGACAGCCCTCCAGGTTCTGCCCAGAGGATGGCCATGTGCCTTTGTTCCCACACGGGGAATCGTAAAGAAGTTTGTAAAATACCTTGGCCTAATGAATTGACAAGACAGGAATGCTCTTGCCATAATATAAAGTACTGTTCGTAAGAGAAATATTTCACAATACCTTTGGTGTCCTGGGGATGTTTTTCTTCTGCTCAATGACCCAAAAAAGATCATTCATGAAAGGATGCCTAGGAATAATTATTACTTTGCTCCATGTATGTTGCTGTTCTCCTCCCTGTTTTCCTTAAGGCAACAAATGCAAAATTGTTGCTTTATCCCAGCACATTTTTCTGTTAATTTCAAATTAGCAAGACTAAAGTCAAACAGAAAATGGCATTGCACTTCCCTTCTGAATTCTTTCCCAATTCACTGTGTCCTTGGACACATATAATTCTTGGCTAGATGGCAAATACCCAGGTGTTGCTACTCAAGTATTGCATAGATAAATGCATGGAGGGAAACAGAGACTAAATCCTGTGCGTCGGGGTCCTTTCTTTTCTCATTACATCTGAGAGACTCAAACGTGTTGAAACACCAGGTCTCTCAACTCACAACGGGCATCTGTGTTTTTCAAAGATTTTTACAGGGGAGTACCTACCATATGTCATTAACGTATTTGCTTCTTTCTTGTTACTTTTGTTTAAATATGTACTTTCTTTCTCATAACTCATCCAATTCTTCTCCTTCTCTCCAGTAACATAGGAATGCTCAATATATGGTGTGTGTCTCTGGTTGTCGTGTTGTTTTTGATAAGTGAAAGGAGATAAGGGTTTACTAGGTCTGTCTTTTAAGTTATCCATGCTACAGATCTTGAAATAGGAAGAAAAATATTTTTAAGAGGTGACTGAAATAAATGAAACCTTCTGGAAAGAATCATCAGGGCATACTACTAAATATCAAAATAAAAGCCATCTCATTCAGAGCAGGTTATATTTGGCATGCAACTACTGGCTGAGTAATATATCCGATTTGGCTCTTTGGTTCGGAAAGAGGATTAGCCAATGTCTGACAGCTATTTTTCTATTTGTGGAATATAAGTTTATTCAGGTTTAAGAGCTCTTTTAGGAAATTGGCCTGTACCCGTAAAAAAGGGTTCAACCCAACATATCATTAATAAAATAGAATTTGGATAGAGGAGGTCACTTTCCAAAACATTTTTGTATAATTCAGAATTTCCAGGGAAAAAATGAAGAAAATAAAACCTCCTCGCCCATATCACTTGGTGCCCTCCAGAAAACATATAAAACCTTGTGTTGGTTGATATCTTTTGGATCAGTAAATACATCACTGTTAACCTTGTATTGCCCCTGTGTGATTACGACCACCCATGTCTTGAAATGTGCTTACACAGTAACTCAAAACAAATCCTTATCTTCTCTCTGAACCTTTTGTCTTTGTGTCAGTGTTTTGCTGCATGGCGAGCACATTCATTTACTGAACCGTGTGTATAGTAATATCGTTTGTATTTAACACTGTCTTTATAACTGTTTGCGCTGCTAGCTGCTACACTGAAGCAACCATGCTGTTCTCAAGGCAGTCAACCCTTGATGATTTAGATGGACCTGACTCTGTTCCTAAAACAAGTGAGCGCGCCCGACCTAGGCTTCGTAAAATGCACAGCATGGATATGTCCTCCTCATCAGCTGACAGTGGCAGTATAGTGTCAAGGTGCTTAACTCATGCATGCTTTGTTCACTCATTTACCCTGACCATTATATACTTTTTGCAGTATATATAAATTTGCATTTGCAGAGATTTGTTGTACAGAGTGGTTTGCATGATTGACGGAAGCTTTACTCCCTTCTTTGTCATGGCCAGATTCTGAGATTCAAAGTCAAGGTTATAAACCAGGATTCACTTACTGTTTCACTTCTTTTTGTGTGACTTTTTTAAAATCTTGTATTCATATATTTTTAAAAGTTTTTCCATTACATTAATCTGGCTGTCCAAAAACAGTCTCCTAATTTTGTATTTATTCAGATAGAAAAGGGTCTGATTTTCAGAGTTACTAAGCTGAGGCTTGTTCATATTGAAATTGGAGGTTGGTAATGCAGTTTCTCAGCAAATCAGCTATCCTAAATAGGTCCTAAAAGGAGTCTAATTTTAGGAATTATGATAGACAAATATTTCCCTTGCTCTTTCAGGTTTTTGGTTTCCTCCACATAGAAAAGATTGTTAAATATGTTTTGATTTTTCTAGCATAGTTTAACAATCAGTAAGGTAATGAATTTAGGAAAAGAAAAATTTGATATGAAAATATGGCAAATATTAATATACAGTGTCAGAAAGAGAACCATTCAGAGACATTTATCTACTTTTAGCAGGTCAAAACCATGAAGTTATACAACAACAGGAAATGAGAACAACTAATGTTATAAATGCAAAATTTTATGGCATATTGGTACAGTTTTTAGAGTCTTAACAGCATGTTAGAAATTTTTGGTGCTAATCATTAGCTTTGAAAGGATGAGATTTTATATTCCTGAGTAGTTTAACCAGAATGATTGCTACTAGGAATCATCAAAACACACACTCTAGTTCTAATTCTTACAAACTCTATTAAAAAGTCTACTAGAAATAAAGCTATCCAACCTAACCACAGTAAGTTTGGAAAGAGTGTACAAGGAAAAGAGATGAAACTTTATTTTAAACTTTGGCAGAGATAGTACTTCCAGCTACTACTTTCTCTTAAAGGTTATTCTTGAGGTGAAACTCTGGCCCCATTCACTTCAGTAGAGCTATTTGAAATCTATTTTCTTTCTGTTGAGATGCAAGAACATGCAGCTTGACAAAAGCCATGTTGAGGCCGGTTGTGTCACTTTTGGAGAGGGGTTGGAATGGAGAATAAAAGAGAAAGGGTGACATTTTTGGTGAGAGATGAGAAAATACTTGTGAGGGAAGAAAAGGATTAAATCAAGGCCCAGAAATATTTAAAACCAATGGTGTCCAGATTTCCACCTGGAGTCACTGAGTTGCATGAATTTACATCAGCTGAGGCTGCTGCAGAAAATAGAGCAGAAGGGAGAGTGATTATGGACTTGAAAAGCCAAGTGTAAGCAAGGTGAGCAAGCAGAGAACTGAATGAAATGAGTAAGAACAGTTGAAAAAGAAAAGAGATTTATATGTAAGAAAAACAGGCAGATAGATAAAAAAAATGAAGACCATAATGAAGAACATAAAGCAATCTGAAGGTAAGCAAGATGCTCTTTTACTAGAAAATGTCTTTAATCTGGATTGAATTCTCCTCAATTGCAATTTACTTGTTCTTTAATTGACTTAGAAGCAGACTTGATGTGTGTGTTCAGCTGTTTTTCCAGTTGTATGTAGTACCTCTTTGAAACCATAGGATCCTATTTAAAGCATCACGTTCAGAGAAATGCATGGATCCCTGTAGTTCACCATGGAGCATGATTTAAATGAATGTAATAGCAACTTCCAAATCTAGTCACAAAGTGTTTCAACTGCTTTCAGAAAGTTAGGGGCACTTTCACTTGTTGGTGACATTAATTTGTCCTTTGCTGATGTGAAAAGATAGTAGATCACTGTGAGTTCACAGAGAAGTCACTTGGGGCAGAGGGACCCAGATGGTCCATCTGTGTAAAAGGAGATCCTGGTGATACATTTTCTGCTAAATGATGTGAACTATAAGGGCCAGGGGTTGCAGTAGGTTTGTTCAGCTTGTTCACAAAGGTACAGTTAATGAATTTTGCTCAGCAATGAGCCTCAACTCTCTCTTCATCCCGTCCCTGACAGTGAACCTACACAGGTCACCATGCTCTACTCTCGTCAGGGGACAACAGAAACTATTGAGGAGGTAGAAGTGGAGCACGATGAGGAAGGAGCACATTCTGCATCAAGGCAGGAGGAAGAAGAGGTAGAAGATTACAGCTTGGATTCAGAAGGAGCTGCGTATACTCCTGATACTGATGTGCCATTGTACTCCACTGTGGATAGCAATGCAGAAGCCCCACCTTCCTATAGCAAAGCTGTCAGCTTTGAACACCTTTCCTTTGGCTCCCAAGATGACTCAGCTGGTAAGAGTCTCATGATGGTGAGCCCAGATGACAGTCGGACGGACAAACTTAATGATACGATACTCCCTCCACTGACGCATGAGCTAACGGCCAGTGAGCTGCTTCTGAACAAGTAAGGAGCTTGACAAGGAAAAAGTTTTGGTCCCAATATGTGAAGTTTTGCCATGATTTTTCTCTTTTTCTCTCAAAACTAGTCTGTGGTTTCTGATAAAGAGCTTGTGCTAAGTTTGGATTAAGGAAGAAGCTCATTTCCTGTTTAATTGCTCTAATTATAGATTTCCAAAATAATTCATATGCATGTGGGAAAGAATCTCCACTTTGTCCCCAGATACTGTAGCTAGTCATGTAGTTAGCAGTGGATTTCTGTGTTAGTAATTGTCATGGGTAAAGGGCTTTTCTAAACATCCCATATAGAGAGGCTTTCTGTTCCCCAGACAGCTGTGATTTCAAGTAAGTTTCCTCCCAGGACTATCTCATAATGTTTCTCCTTTAACTATTTTGGATTACTAAAAGGGAAGCTCTGACCCTTGGCAGAGTTTTTGTTTAAGTCTATAGGAGCTGAGAGCTAGTTAGAGAGACCACCATGCCTATGTACTTTCATAAGAGATAGGATGCTCCACTATTTGCCCCTCAGCCAATATGCTTAGTAAGAAAACTACCATTGAAGGGGGCTTGGTACCACGGCATCCCTTCCTCTGTTTTTAGCCTTACTCCACTGTGGGAGAACACCCATGAATGCAATAACAAAATCTGAAACTGCAGTAATGTCTTTCAGCCTAACTGCAACTAGATAGAGTGGCTGTGTAGACATGGCTTTGTAGATCAGTGACTTTTCTTCTGGATGCCCATCGTCCTTTTGGCTTTTTATCTGCATCTCTTTTTAAACCTTATGAAAAGCAAAGAAGAAATTTGTGAATGTACACGAAAGTTATAACTTCATGCTGCCTTTTCTATTTAGTTAATTTAGGTAGGTGAGAGGAGATTGAACACATCTAATGCTCAAGGCCATTTATTATGTTATAGTGGTATGTCACAATGCTAATGATATCGCTACATGTCCTGATGGACCACTAGAGTATCTTCAATTTCACATTTGTGTTAATATATCAGATATGAATCCAGGCGGGGCCACACCAGAACTTCTCTGGAAATATTAAAAACATTAAAAGAGCGCGTCTAATCATTTTGTTTGAAATTCTTGTTTGTTGGCTTAAAATTAGGCTATTTGATCGTAATATCTAATCCAATTTTATTTTTTATTGGATTCTCCAGCAGAACTATTTCGAAAGGTGAACTAGTGGCTGACTAAAAGTAGCTCTTATGAATTTAATTTTCATTTGACTTATGATACTCTCCTCCTCACAGGATGTTTCATGATGAAGAACTAGAGGAATCAGAGAAATTTTATGTTGGTCAGCCTCGAGTCTTGCTCCTTATTTATGCCCTGTACAATACCCTGGTAGCCCGATCAGAAATGGTGTGCTATTTTGTGATCATCCTTAACCACATGATCTCTGCCTCCATGATAACCTTGGTGCTTCCTATCCTGATATTCCTTTGGGCCATGCTGTCTGTTCCTAGACCAAGCAAACGTTTCTGGATGACGGCCATTGTCTATACTGAGGTATGGTGCTCTTTTTGCAACCCCGTTCACCAAACACAGAGAAGAAAAGTTAATTGCTTTGTATGCCAACATAGCCTATTTGAACAATAGGACTGATGCCTTTGTGATTATATTGATAAAAATATTTGTCAAAGTCCTCAGCCACTTATTTGATGAATCTTGTTTGTGCTTTTCTTCACTGTAATGAGCAATAGTACTGTGGGAACATGAACTGTTGTTCCTCTGTAGCATGTACATACATGCTTATTGCTCATGTTTAAAACTGACAGTGCTTTAAAACTGACATATTTCTCCCTTCTTAGTGGCATGAAGCTATCATATCTGCCATGCTTAGAAAATATCGCAAGTGTGTTGTATTTCTGGACAGGTGGCCATTGTTATCAAGTACTTCTTCCAGTTTGGCTTCTTTCCATGGAATAAATACGTGGATTACACAAAAGACAAACCTTACCATCCACCCAATATTATTGGCATTGAGAAGAAAGAGGGTTATGTGCACTATGATCTCGTTCAGCTCCTTGCTTTATTCTTTCACAGATCCATTTTAAAGGTAACCTGAGCTCACGTGACTTTTTGTTTTATGTTTATGTTTTTATAGTCATTCATGTGCTGTCCCAGCACAACAAATTTGTTTCCCCCCTCTAAAAATACTGTGATACAAAAATACAATGTTGATATGATCCCTCCTCTTTTTTTCCACTAGTGCCATGGATTATGGGATGAAGATGAGAAAGGGGAGAACTCCAGTAGTAAAGAGGATACTGATGATGAGCTGTCTCTGGCAGGAGGCAGGAGAGATTCTTCTGGCTCTCTGAAATCTGTCAATCTTGCAGCATCAGTGGAGTCCATCCACGTCCACTTCCCTGAGCAGCAGACTGCTATCAGAAGGAAGAGCTCCAGCAGTGGGTCACAGCTTTCACATAGGTCCAGCTTCTCTTCACACAGATCTAAAAGAGGTAAATGCTGTGGTAATGCTGGGATTTGAAGAATGTACACTGATGTCCCATAGGGTAAACCTGCTGAGACTGTATCTGTTGCTATGGGGAAACAAGACTACTGAATGCTGCTGAAGAAATAGGATATAAATCAAAATGTCTTTGAGGTTGAACGTACCCCAAAACTTGTTAAAAGTCAAATTCAGAGCCACTTTCTGATTCACTGTGTCTTTACAATGACATTATCCAAAAGCTGGGAAAGGAACTTTTAGTGTAGCCTAGATCTGGTACAGCATAATCTTTAGCTGGAAGAAATTCAAAGAATATATATTTTTCATAGGTACATGGTACCTGAAATGAAAAAAAAAAAAAAAAAAGATTAGAGATCCTGGATACCTTCCTCATCTTCTAAAAAGGAAGAACTTGCCTGAATATTTATTTTACCAATCCATATGAGAGAGATTAACCAAATATTTGACTTTATCATTAGTCCTCTTGCTATATAGTTATGGATCAAGTTTTGATCTTTGAAACCTTTATTGGATGCTGTCAAGATTTTATCATATCAGAAAAAAAGCGTAAGGATTAACTTCAAAGTTTCTTTCAAATTGTGAAGTCTTCTGCATGAAGTCTCCAGATTAATTACTTTCTAGTGTTTGCATCTAAACTTTGATTTTGAAAGAGCTTCTTTCCTTCTCTTCTTTCATTTTTTTTCAGGAAGCACCAGTACACGAAACAGCAGTCAGAAAGGAAGCAGTGTGTTAAGCATCAGGCAGAAATCTAAGAAGGAGCTTATTATGGAAAAGTTTCGAGAACAAATGATCAAAGCCAAGGCCTTTACTGTCAAAAAGTGAGCAATGTGAGGAGTTGTGGGTTTGGGAGGAGGTTCCAAATAGCTGATCGAAACATCAAATAGCTTTTTAAAGACTGTAATTTACTATTTCTGTTAATTCAAGGGAATGAAAGGATCTGTATACTCGATGGGTATGAATTCACTCTTAACTTCCACCAGCTGAACTTCACACCGTCAGCAGGGGTTAAAATAGCACTGAAGGGTACTCAACTGCCTGATAAAAAGCTAAATATCTTGTGTGAACTGAGGTATTATAGTTGACTATGTATATTTGGACTGAACAAATGCTAGCATAGTGCTAGAGAAGCAATCAGTAAAAGGGAATGGTGTCTGCAAAGCTCCATGGAGACTGTCATAGCATATCTTTACATAAATTAATACTATCAAACTTAGTTATTCTTATCTTCAGTGCAAGTTACAGTATTGTTAAATTGCATTGTGGTCTATGTTGTTTTAGAGCTCTCCAAGTGTATGTGCCCATCAGACAGTTTTTCTACAATCTTATTCATCCAGACTACAGTGCTGTGACTGATGTGTATGTGCTGATGTTCCTCGCCGATACAGTGGACTTCATCATCATTGTGTTTGGATTTTGGGCTTTTGGGGTAGGTCATATAAAGCATCTTCACAAATTCTCGGTTGGGACCTTTGCTGGAGTTGCAAGGTTATGTGCGGAGTGTCCTTCTACCTCAGTCACCCTGTTGTATTTTCCTTTCCAGAAACACTCTGCAGCAGCAGATATCACCTCTTCATTATCAGAGGACCAGGTCCCAGAGGCATTTTTGGTGATGGTGCTCATTCAGTTTGGTACCATGGTGGTAGACCGAGCACTGTACCTCAAAAAGACTGTCATGGGAAAGGTCATCTTCCAGGTCATCCTTGTTTTTGGAATACATTTCTGGATGTTCTTTATCTTGCCTGGAGTGACAGAAAGGTATAGACCTTTACAGCCAGACAGTACATGTTGAAAAGTGATGTACTACCAAGTTATTTGAACTTAAGTAGGAAATGGCTATAACTTTGGTCATAAGCTTTGGAATCATAAATACATTTCCCTTTGGTCTCACTTTTAAACAGAATTTCAGAGTAACTTTCCACAACAGAAATGGTGGCCAACATACAGGAGTTTGAGGAGGGGAGAACTAAATTATATTGGCATATACTGAAATATTCTCAACTTAAGCCAAAAAGAAAGTAGTTGAGAGAAAATGTGCCTGTGAGTGAGTGGCTACAGCACTCAGCTGAAGCAAGTTTAGCCTGTATTCAGTTCCCTAATCCCAAGACTGCATCTTTTAAGAGAACATTTCTGGATACATACTGAAGTAACCCAGGGAGCCCCCATTTTCCTTTCTCTTCTAGCAGAATGTGCCTCTTGCCTTTAAGCCTTTCTAACTCATCAGAAATCTTGCCGTTTTAAAAGTGGCTGTAGAAAAAATCCAGAGTTAACTTATAACTTGGCACTCTTCTGGAATGTGTGAACTATGGGGTTCTAGTTCCTCAGGCTGAGAAAGGTCTAAAACCCATGTTCTTTATGAACAGCAAAACTTCTCTTCCGCTGCCATTGCCACACCACCTTGGAGCTGGCATGGATACTGTGACATCCACAAAGAAGTCCTGCATTACATGTATTATCAAATTCATCCCCCAAACTCATGTTTCTCATTGCATGGTTCATTGCATGGTTCATCATTCTGTATTGCAGCAGTGCTTAGGCTGACTCTGCTCCGACTTAGAACTTTAAATTGCTTAGAAGCATTTACCTCACTTTATTGATCATATAGAGATTTTGCATAGAGATTTCATTTGAGACCTCTGTATTCATTTCAAGTCAGGTTGATTCTTAGAAGCACATGCAAGAATAGTTCTAGTTTCTAACCGGAAATATTGGACCATCTCAGACTAACAAGCCCTTTTTGTCAAGAGGCATTTCCTGCAATTCCAGCATGCTATCACACTGCAGTTCCACTTAGAAAGGTCAAGTGTTCTCCAAAATGATCAGAGGGCTGGAGTACAGGACATACGAGGAGAGGTTGAGGGAACAGCCTGGAGAAAGAAAAGTGAAGAGGGGAGTTTATTGCTGTCTTCAGTAACCTAATAAAAAGAAACTGAGAAGGAGCTGAGCTCTTCCCAGGGATGAATAACAGCACATTAAGAGGCCACAGGTTAGAACCCTGGAAATTTCAGCTGGATATGGTGTCAATTTTTTGCCATGATGTCATATACTGGAGCAGATTGCCCAGAGAGGTTGTTGGAGATCTTTAGAGATATGTTTAAAGATATTCAAAATGCAGTTGGAAAAGTTCACGAACAAATTGGTCTAATTTGACCTAAGCAAGCTAGGCCTGTTTAGCCTGGAGAAGAGAAGATTGAGAGGTGATCTGATCAACATGCACAAATACCTGAAGGGAAAATGTAAAGAGGATGGGGCCAAACTTTTCTCAGCGGTGGTCAGTGACAGGACAAGGGGTAATGGGTACAAATTGAAACACAGGAAGTTCCGTCTCCATGTGAGGAAGAATTTCCTTATTGTGGGGGTGACAGCCCTGGAAGAGGCTGCCCAGAGAGGATATGGAGTCTCCTTCTCTGGAGATCCTCAAAATCCACTTGGATGCCACGCAGTGCCACGTGCTTTAGGTGTCCCTGCTGGAGCAGCAGGGTTGGACTAGATGGTCTCTAGAGGTCCCTTGTCACCTTAACCATTCTGTGATTCTGTGACCTGATTCTAGTGGGTGGGATTAGAAAAGGTGATCTTCAGAGGTTACTCCAACTTGCATTCTGGTAGGCATCTTTAACGGTGGAGATGCCTAACTGAACACTGCTGGTCACTGATAGCTGACCAGGGCTAGGCCAAAGGCCAGCCACCTGAGAAGAGGAGCAGCATCTGCTCAGGAAGGCTGAGCATGGGGGCTGAGAGCAGCGGCCTGTGTGGTCCAGCAAAGTGCCTCTAGCACCAGCGGGACACAGCACTGCTCCAGAGCCCTCATGCTCTTTGCAGAGCCTATTCCCAGTCTCCCCTATGATCGTGAGCTGACAGCAGGCACTATTCAGGCACTTCCTTATCCAGCTTCTTACAGTTTATTGTATTACCTCTGTAGCGGGGTTGAAAAACAAAGATTTTTCATAAATTCTTAGGAACAGAAAGCAAGAGATGCAGGCATGTGCAGATACAAAGGCCATCATTTTCTTTTATCTGTCTTTTCCGTTGCAGGAAATTTAGCCAGAATACAGTTGCCCAGCTCTGGTATTTTGTGAAATGTGTTTATTTTGGCTTATCAGCATATCAGATACGCTGTGGATATCCGACTCGTGTTCTTGGCAACTTCCTCACAAAAAGCTATAACTATGTGAACCTTTTCTTATTTCAAGGGTAAGTCTAGACTTCCTTTCCCCTTCCATTCTTTTCTGAAATACAGTTCTGTTATCACTGAGATGTGCAGGTTATTCAACACCTCTCATCACAGGTGTCTGGAAATGAATCAGTAAGATTGTGCACACTGCACTCCCCTGTATACACCATCTATGCCCAGTAGTCCATAAAAAATCAATTTCAGGAATACATATTTTAGAAAAATCCACTTCGCAACCTGAATTCAGAAGCCTAACCTAACACTCTACCATTCAGGCACCAATGGAAGAGAGATTTTTTTAACACTTCTAATAAATCACCTCCGTGACAATCATTAGAGGCTATATGTTGTGCTAGAAAATAACAAATGTTATTCCCTCCACAGTCCTTAAAAGTAGTTAGGCATCTAATCCCCAAAAGGTCACTGAAGCAGGTCTAATGTACTACCTCAGTGGGTGGAAAGGAAAATAAAGTGAAAGACAGCGCACGTGAGAATTAAAAGCTATACATCAAACAGTGCTTCCTCTGTGTATCTTTCTAAAAATCTGCATGTTTGAAGCCCCTCAGGAGTCAGGGGTTTTAGTGCAAATAAAGGCAAAGTTTTGCCTCAGAGTGGAAGACAGTGTCAGGAAGGCATAGCCACCTACCATTTATGTTGTTACCATGATGTTTTCTTTGAGCCATTTAAAAGCATAATCTTTTATTTCACAGAATAAGTAGAATATATTTTGCTCTAATAATGTCAGTCTTTTCCCAGTGCTGCATTCCAGGAGGAAAAGTTATAGAAGAACGCTTTGTTTTCACATGAAGTAGTCTTTCTGGCCTGGCCAAGCGGAGAGGTGTGGGAATAGTAAAGGGAATGGTGCACTTTGGAAAGCTGCTGTATGCTTATTGCCTTCCTCCTATCCCACCTTCTTCTTCTGTTTAATTCAGAGTCATAAAGTCCAATTCTCTATGCAGCTGAGCACTGCAAAGAGGCAATGCACTTCATGGTTTAAAGAGGTATAAGATAAATTCCCACCATCCTGGGAAAAAAAAAAAAAACTGTAAAAAAGTTGTAAAAAGCTGTGTTGCTCTACTCCCCTCCCAGATTCAAGGAATTTGAGTAGACAAGGAAATCCATCCCGTTCCATCAGTGCATGACAGATTATTCATGCATAATCACAGGGCATAATCACAGGGGGCTGTGAGAAGAATGTGAGCTGTTGCAAAAGCTACCACGCTTACAACATCAGTACTAGCTGAGCCATCTCAGGAGATGGTTGCATTCAAGTTTGCAAAATTTCCCATTAAAATGTCTTTTCACAATGGTTTAGTTCTCCCCCTTGTGATATGCTTATTGTGCTCATTTAATTTCATTTCTGAATAATTTTCTCCTCTGGTCTCCCTTCAGATTCCGCCTGGTTCCATTTTTGACTGAGCTGAGAGCAGTAATGGACTGGGTTTGGACTGATACCACTCTCAGTCTTTCCAGCTGGATCTGTGTGGAAGATATCTATGCTCACATTTTCATCCTGAAATGTTGGCGAGAGTCAGAAAAAGTAAGGATCACTATAGAAGTGATCCAGGCCTCCTGTCCCTTGTGCAAAAATGAAGAAAAATAATCAAGAGTCCCTAGATCACTGGGAAATCCACCATAAAGACAGTTTTCTAGAAGATACACCTGGTGTTCATGTTCAGAAATATTCAGACCATTGGGTATTTTATGTTAGTTGGCAGCCACTACAAATGAAATTTCTCTTTCGTGACCAATTTTTCCACTATCACATGAATTCCACAAACACATTAATTGCATACCTGAATTTCAAGGATGGGGTTGAAAGGTCTGATATTCACCCAGACTCAGTTCATACAAAACTAAATGAGTAACCTGCAGAAGAGTGAAACTGTAGCTCAGAAGAAGGGTCAAGATAAGGAAGGGCTTGTGCCTCTGCCGTAGGTCTCAAGGATTCTTCTCTAGTGTAACTGGAGAATGAGCTCAGCTGGTTTTGTTAGCTTGGGAGAATCCACACACATATAAATGTGAAGACCAGATAAATTCACCATTTGTTTGCCTTTTAGAACTTCAGTCTCTTTAAATCATTTAAGCTTCAATTCAAATTAAACTTGCAAATTCTGGATTCCTTTTAACCTCTATAAAGATTGCAACCATATGCTTCTTTATTTTGCCAATTTTGAAAAAGAAATTAAGCATTCTTTTAAGAGTGACCCAGCCAGTCAGAAATTGTACATCTGCAACGAAATGGCTGCATTTTTAAGTGTTACTGACGTATTTCTACTTTTATTATAATCCTGTCTGTTAATGGCACTTACTTTCCAAGTATGTCAGTTAGATTAACTGAGAGTTGAAATACACACAAATCTTGTATATAGCCCCCTTTTTTTTGTATGACCTATATTTCAGCCCTAAGTGGAGTGTCATCAGAGGCTTCAAGAGTCAGAGAGTGAATAATCCAGTTCTACTTTGACTCACTGTTTTACTGCATTTTCTTTAACCTAAAAGAGAGTTGCCCTGGCTTATGTGATCTCAAGTGGGAAAATTTCCAAATGTAAGCTGGCATATGTGTGTTAATGCCATGCAGCAAAATAACTACCAGTAACTTAATGAGTGTTGTTTAAGGTACTTTCAGTTCTCTCTGTATTTGTCTCACATTAAATGATATTCCTAAGTACTTTAGCTGTTAGTCTCTCCAAGCTTTTCTGCAGCAGCATTAAAGGCGACTGAACTATTCTCTAACAGATAAATAATGTGCCCCTGGTGGTCTTAATACGAGATTTTAATGAAAACAGTATTCTGTAGTGCAAGACAAATGATTTGATACAATGCTTTTGAAAAGTAACTAATTTGTCTTAAATATAGCATTGTATTACAAATTTAATATTCTCCATAGGCTTTATGGATTCAAGTTGTAAAGCAAGAACAATTTCCTGAAAGCCAGATTCCTGGCACATGTATGAGGTGCGGTGCAATACAATGCATCTTTATACTGCAAATGTAGTGTGTGAAAGACAGGATCCTAAAACAGTGTGCAGAGTAAAATCCTGTATGAGAATATTCTGAAGTCCATTACAGAGATGGAAAGACGTTATGCAGGATGGTGAAGCTATTAGAACATTCAATCAGCCATTAACAGAGGGAGAAAATTATGGACAAGGGAGAACAGATGTGCTGTCTGATCTGCTTTGAAAAGAGAAGGATAAAAGCAAGATCATTCTTGGTCTCAGAACCTAAGCAAGTGAAGGATGTCAAATCAACAGTGTCCAGACTTCAGAAACAAAAACAAAGATTGAAGCATTATTTAAATTCAATTGATGCTGAATGGGCTAAGAAACATACTGGAACATGAACAACTGTTAGGAATATATGGTGAGGCATGAAATGAGGGTGGATCAGACAATCCTATTACATTGTGCATATCGGTTGCTGGCAAATACCTATTATTTTTCCTGAAACACAGTTTGCAGATTTCAGGCTGTATTGGAGATATTCTGCCTTAATGAGGTTTGAGATACTTTGAGCAAATTGTTGTATCATTGTTGGTATTATTATTTTACTTTTGGTTCCTGTGGCTTCATGTTTATGCTGGTTCAGACAAAAACTTCTATTACCAAACCTGATGTTTTCCTTTATCTGTGGTTGTGAGGAGTCAAAACCATGAAAGTTTACAATGCTTTTCACACCAGACACACACTTGCCATGGATTTGTTTGGTGCCCCATTCTGCAGTTTCCAGTAATTCACTGTCTGTACAGGTTTGGCTAAAAATCTCAGTACAAATTACTCCAGGAGATTAGAATCCATAAGATCATTATTCTTACACCGATCAAAGTGTACCGCTGATAGAAGAGATGTTACCATATTGCTGTTTGCTTTTGCAGAGATATCCTCAACCGAGAGGCCAGAAGAAAAAGAAAGTTGTGAAGTATGGAATGGGTGGCATGATTATCGTCTTGCTGATTTGTATTGTCTGGTTCCCACTGCTCTTCATGTCTTTAATCAAATCTGTTGCAGGCGTCACCAACAAGCCTCTAGATGTATCAATCACAATAACTCTAGGAGGTTATCAGGTAACAAAAAAAAAAGAAAAAAAAAGAAAAAAAAATCACTGGTTTTGCACTGTGTTTTTCTTGCACATTTCCTTTTTCTTACCTTGAGTTTTCTGAGTGAAAATTTCCTGGTATACACAGGAGATCAGCATAAACAGATGATCCCTTTTGGGTTTAAAAACATGTTAGTTTGTCACAGATGCAAAATATTACCTTTAATTGTAAGATAAAAATAGAACCCATTGCCAATAGAAGCTGCATAAATTAACCCACATCTGGAACTCTGAGGTAGCTGCCTGCAGGTCCATCTGTGGGATGGATGGATGGATGGATGGATGGATGGATGGATGGATGGAGGTAGTCTGTTGAGATATAAGATCATAACCTTCTATCAAATTGGGCACTATAATTGTCCTAGACTGAAATACACAAAATTCTGTATTTCATTGGTAGCAGCTGATATGAGTTAAATGTGACAAGAGTGTGTTCTTTTGTTTCCTAGCCTATTTTTACAATGAGTGCTCAACAGAGCCAGCTCAAGGATTTGAATCAGACTGGTTTTAATGAATTTCTGAGAAGCTATAGAGATAACACTGTAAGTGACTTGTGGAATATCTCATTATTTAAAAATGTGTGTGTGTTTCTGTGGAGGCTTTTTGTGAGTTTTATTTGCATAGCTGTAAGTGGCCAGACATACTGCTGTCATTGGGAAGATGTGTCTACGAAGACAGTTTGCAAGAGTAACATAGATCATGTTTGTCAGGCCAGGACTGGGTTATAAAGAAAGAAGTTGCCCTTAATCATGACATAATTGCATAAACTCACCTCCATTTGTCCTGTGACATGAATAAAAACCTTCCTTCTAAATGACACAACTTCAGTAGACACATGGCTTTTTTGCTAGATAGCTAAACAGAGGTGCCAGGTGTCTTGTAGCTCCAGAGACTGCCAGCCATTACTGGAAACATGAGTCATCACACAGAGGCCAGGCACAGTACATCGTTTGTACAGTGGCTTACATTTTGTGATGATGACTGAAATTATTTGGAGTTTCAGAGAAGCTGTGTGAAATGCCAGAAGTGCCAGTCAAAATTGGCAGGTACTAGAACTAGCAAATCTCACTGGGTTCATAAGAAAGGTTGTTAGAAACTAAAGGAACTGAGATTAAATAGACTCTGCAGGATTTACCTGAGTAATTTTTCAGACTCATTTTGGCCTACTTGGCCACCATACTTACACTTTAAACAAAAGTGTAATTTTTGTTTTGCCTTCTAGGCTTGGTTATACTTTATTTATGCCCCTTCACATGTAAAGCCCCAGTTGGTACCTGAGGGAAACCATCAGTGCAAACCAATGAGCTTGTAATTAACTGAGCAGTTATAATTCCGCCAGAGCAGGAAATGTGTTTGTGTACCTTGTGTGAATGTCACCGCAGTGAAATTCCCTTTCCCTCTTCTGCACCTACAGGCTGCTTTGCAGTTTCTAGAGGGCTATGGAAAGGAAGATATAACTCTAGCAGATCTAGAAGGGAATTCAAACTCTTTGTGGACCATCAGCCCTCCCAGTAGAGAGAAAATGATACAGGGACTGCTGGATTTTTCAGCTGAATTCACTGTAGTTCTGTCATGGAGCATTCAAAGGTAATTAATAAGACTGCTATGAGGCTGCTGGATCATTTGCCAAGCCTTCACTCAACAAAATAGTTGCACACTGCATTTTTTGGTGTTATTTTCCAGCAAAATGGGAAGAAGAGAGGCAGGGAGAAGTGACCTTTGTTACACAGCAATAATAACTTGATGCTTGTAGTTCTCAAGAAATGGAGGAATGGAGTCACTTCCAAGTACATGATTTAATAATGCAGGGTGGAGTTTTCAATGGGCCATGAGTAGGAGGAGAGGAAAGTAAGAAGTTTCAGCCACTTTTACAAGTAGGTGCTCAAATAAACTCTGCTGCAAAGGAAAACTTGTTTGCATTTATGGGCAGAAAAAAATAATGAGGAAATTGAGAAGTGGCTGGTCCTCTTTGGTCCTCTTACTAAGGGAGCCTCAAGATGACAAGAAGCTGTTTGTTAAATACAAATCTATTTGGAGCCACTGTTATGCAAGGAGGCACAGATCCACCTTGTTGAGACTAATGACTCTGGTCATTTACTATGTCTTTCTTTTGGCCTCAGTGTAGAAATAGTGCTTTGCATTGGAGTTTTTTCCAAGAGCTGGTCAGAATATGTGTTAGTTGCATTCAAGGTGGAGCTCACCCAGTCAGCAGGATGTCATGTTCTGACTGTGACCTGGGATCCCTATAGACTGCCAGGTTAAACTGGAGGTAATCTGTCACTTCACTGAGATTAGCCAGTGCTGCTGCAATTTCTACCTGTTTCTTCAGAACTTCAGAATCCAGACCATGGATTGTTATAGCAAATTCCACCAAAGGACTATGCACAAGACGTAGGTAGCTGAATCACTATTTGAGCTCTAATCATGCTGTCACTCCTTCCACAATTAAGAACCTGTACCCTTAATTCAGCTTTTTTTGACCCTCCTTATCTTCCTGGAAGCATAAAGTATTGCCCAGTGAATTATATCCCTCCTTCATTTCTGAGCCATCTATTAATTTTTAATACCTCCTCTCAGTTTTCCACTATGCTTGTATAGCTACAAACATTAATACACTAGATTCCAAAGAGACCTTTTTCACCCTCAAGTTCTCTTCTGTGGGTTATTTTGTAACCAAGAATGACTGAAAGTGGTGAAAGCTTACCACTGTGGCCTTCCTTTCTTTTTTTCCTTTTTTTTTTTTCCTTTTTTTTTTTTTCCTTAAAGGGAAACTGCTATCTTTTATCTAGGTCAGGAGACCACAAGCATCTTTAAGATGAGCCTCTTCTGGTACTCCAGCAGTTTATGCACTTTTTGCTCTTGCAGGTCATCTGCCAGGGGGATTTCTCTGTGGTCCCAAGAACTATGCTACCCTACCACAGCATCCTGACAGTGATGTAGGAGTAGGCGAAAGTTGATCCTGTTCCAGCTGTGTCCTAGCCCATGGAGAGACCCGGGCAGGCACAATGGTCCCTTTAGGCTAGACGATTGAACACATAGTGCTAGTTGGTCTGAGGAACTGTAGTTGAGAATTGAATCCTTACCTTTCCTGACACCGATTCTGCGGTAACTGAGATCATCCTGAGGGCCAAAGAGAGACCAGTCTCCCTTTCCCAGTCTGTTATCACTCTGGCATAGGTTCACGTGAATCTGTCAGCATTTTCCTGTAATGCATGCAAAGGCAGAATCAGTTAGAACAAAGCATCTTTAAGATCTGTCCTCAGTTGGCAAAAACACTTTCTCAGGTAGCGGTAGCATGATACTTGCTATTTGGGAAGATTTTGAGGGGAAATCAATGCAGTTAGACTAGTTAGACAACCAGCCTTTGCATTCAGAAAACAAGTGTTTATGTTCTGCTATTACAGCTCATTGTAGATTGAATAAGTGCCTTCTCTTTTACTTAAAACAGAAATCTTACTCTCGGTGCCAGAGCAGAAATAGCATCAGATAAACTTACCTTTAGCCTACCGGAGAATACCAGAAGAGATATTGCTAAAATGATGTCTGGACAGCAATTGAAAAAGGTGTAAGTTGTTTTCTTTGCTTATTTATATGCAAATCTTGTTCTAAAATTAAAAACTCATTTTCTAAAAGGCCCATGCAATAGTATCATTTGTCTGCCCATCCACCCTCCTCTAATTAGACACCTCTTTACAAAGACCAACAGCATTGAAGTCACACAATAGTAATGTTTCTTTAAAAGTAAAAAACTTCATCTATCTTAAATGTAGAGCAAGGATACAATGAATAGTGGAACACCACCAGCAAGCATGTTGAAGCTATTAGCTACTTTCCTCTGATTTATTGAAAGAGCACAAGTTCATTAGAGTACAGTCATAGTTAAGGTCTCTTCTGAGTTACTTGAGTTCAGCCTTATGATTTGAGGGAACTATATTGATGAAATTTTTGTTCTAAATAAGTATCCAGACTGTATTTTTCATTATTATTCTTGAACGGGTTTGGATTGGCAAGGAAGTGTTAAATCACTGTGGTCAAAAGGTAACGTCTGCAGTAGTTTCTGACATCAGATCTTTTCCTGTAATGGAAATTTGCAAGGCTGTCACAGTGTTCTCTTCATCCGAATGTCAAACACTATTGTATGGACATAGACTTATAGCATTAACAGCAGTGGTGCCTCCTTTCAGATTTGAAAGGTATTTGGCTCTTTTTCTTCCTTCTGCTCACTGGGGATTATTTTACAGCAGTAGTAGCTAAATACTACTAAGCCAACATGTCATCCCTGAAGACCACCTAATGTGATCCGTTCCGCAAAAGTTTAGAAGTTAAAGCTGAGACCAACTGAGAGAGTGAAACCTCTGGGAGGCCTGTATCTGTTAGAAGGTGGAAATGAGATTTATCTTCTCTGTGTACTGCTATTCTTCTGCACTCATACACATGTATATCTTGCACAACCAGTTGTTGCATTTAAAAATACTATAGACCTCCTATACTTGTCAGCCCTGTGATGCTACAGAAGTACTTGCTAGGGTGCCAAGGAGAGTAAATCTTCTTTTATGGGAGGAAAGAATATACTAATATTTTTCTGATGTAGATACACTTGCATTTGCACTATGCATGCACATGCACTATTGCAACTATGTGTTGCAATAGTATTGTTGATTGAAGCTTTTTTAACTTTGCCATAAAGGAAAAATGGTTGAGACAGCTAGTAACCATTTGACTACTCCAGCAAGACTTTTCTGCCACCATCTCTAGAGGAGCAACTTAACTACTGAGCTTAGTTACCTGTCTTTTGGGCCTGGCAGAACAGCAAGAGAGATTTTAAAATATAGCCATTTTTGTTTAACTATGCCCTAGGGTATGTGAAAACTGTTGGAGGACATCCTTTCCTAGAATTTTTCATTCACTTGAGGAAAAAGTTAGGATAACATCTGAATATTTTAATGAAATGCCTCTGTCTTTGCATGTTGCAATTTATTCCCACTTATGGCTATTTGATTTTGAGTCTAATGGAAGAATTTTCACAAACTTTTTTCCTAAGTTTAAAATGCTCCAGATAATACAATATGTGAAAATATTTTCCAGTAACAGATTCTGGGAAATAATCTCTCTTCGGGTGATATTGCCTAAACATTTTGAAATACTAAAGAAATAAATTTTCTATGTTTTTTTTTTTTTTACCTTACTTACCACTGGGGATGTTGCTTTTCTTTGTGCTGCTTGTATAGCTGACTATAAAAGCAGCTTTGTTGAAGGGAAAATACAATATAAATTCTTCATTCCTTGTAAAAGCACATGACCGAGGTGTGTGGAATTCATGGCATGCAAATAGGGACGTTATGGATGGAGCTCCCTGTCGAAGTGACAGAACATGGTTAATCCAAATAGCGTTCAGACATTTAAACAGTGTAAGGTAATAGCAAGGTGAAAGCTTGGGAAATGTGTATATCCTCATTTGGTATTTCTAGACTATTTTAGAGGTATTTAAAAAATGAAATATTTGCTTTTTTTTTTCCCAGAACATTAGAGAAAGTGTACCCATACTACATCAAGGCTCCCAGTGATTCTCTGGCAAAGCCCATAAAGCAGCTACTGTCAGGTATGTATCCAGCTCATGGAAAATAAAGTGTGGCTGAAGAAAGTGCAATACAACACTCAAGTGTGCACATTCTGAGCCCTTGTAGGACTTTTCTGGCTGAAATACACACACTTGTTTCTATGTGGTGCCTGCAAGCTAGGGGAGAGAAAATGTGGTAGAGTACCAGGCAGAAAATAGATCTGAGTGTATTCTAACTTTATATTTAACAAGGATACTCAAGATAAAGCCCCAATGTTCACCTTCAACTCTCTTTTCAGGAACTGCTTTTCCATGTCTTCTTAGGAAGTGATGATAAGTTTCTCCTGTATGTATCTCCTTACTGCTTTATCACAAATAACCAAAAGTGCTACATTTCTGTAAATCACTTTCCCTAGTTCACCTCTTGAAAATGCACTGAATGACTTTTAGTGTTTCCTTATTGACTACAGAGAATCCAAGTTAGATAAATCCTTGGATTTTGAAGTGCTATTGTGCATCTGGAATGCATATAAAAACTCATATACATAAAAAACACAAGCACACTTATGTGCGCATACATACATGAAAAGCCTACTGAGTTGGAAGAGAGTGCAGGAACAAATCTTCACCTGAGAACACTTACTTAACAGAGATTAAAGTTGTTTTTCAGGCTTTTATTGAGCAGCGTGTAGTGCAGTAATGTTCAGTGTTGAATAATCATTATTAGATTAGTTGAGAAAAGTAATTCTTGAGGCTGATTCTGGCTTTTTGTGTTGCAAGAAGTTTCTCTTGCCTCTCTGTCCTAGAGAACTTTTAATTTGGGATTCTTTAAAAGGACTTCAATGTATTAATTGCTAATGTATGGTCCCTAGAAATCACAAGTCCAACTTGTGTCAAGTACACAAAATAGTATAGTATACTTTGCATAATATAAAAGAATAAAATCTTTTATGCTATAGAAATAAATGCAGATATGGTTCCTGACTGATGCTTTGGCCTGAAAATAGTCAAATAACTTGAGAGCTGTATAGAAGAAAATATAGATCATATGAAACATTTTCTTTACTTTTTAAATGAAAATTCAGATGATATTTTAGAAGGAAAGCTGTAGCTATATAGATACTGTGTTTTTCCATAGAATATTGCAAACTGTTTTTTAAGAGAGTTATAACAAAACCCTTATTCCTACATTTCTCCATCTCTTTATCACACAAATGATCCAAACTGATTTAAGTTTGACTTTCAATTCTTGGTATATGTGTTAATGTTTCCCTTTTCCAATAGAATGCGGATGGGAAAACATTACCGTGTCCCTGGTCAAAAATGTGTCCGATGAGGGAGTTCGTGAGTGGTGGGTTTTGAATCAGCTTGGGAAAAGATATAAAACGTCTGAAGAGAGTCTTGAACTCTTTGTATTCAGTGATAAAGTCAGTCCTCCAAGCCTTGGATTCTTGGCTGGCTATGGGTAAGAAGGAATCTTTACGTAATATTAAAATAATGTAGATAAGGTGGAATTACAGAAGTTATTTGCTATGTTTGGTGGGAGGATTTCTTTGTTGTTGTAATATTTGAGAAGACCTCAAGAAATTGATTTTGCAATGATTTCAAATTCATATCTATTTTGAATACTTATAGAGGACTTCGTCTTTATAAGGAGTGGTCTCTGCCTTACCTGCTCTTCATTGGAAAGAGGCAGCAGCATAGAATGTATACCTGCAAAGTGCCGTTCATGCTTATAAAAACAATTTTCCTAATCAAGTAAAACCAAACAAAAAAGTTTAGTTTAGTTGCACATCAAATTCTGCCCATTTTTGCCCCTTTCCTCATCACCTGCATCTGGTTATGCAGTTATGAAATACAACTCCACACATAGAGAAAGGCAAGAGATCTTTCTTCCTCAAAGCACTGCCCTCCTGTTACAATTTTGGAGAACTCCCTATGGGAGAATTCCCATGGGAGGTCAGTGTAAAGGCTAGCCTGTCACTAGCTGCACATACTTTAATTAAAAAATGAAAGTACATTAGATATGGAATCTGACAGACCATTTGCCTCTAGCAGCCCATGACTGGGAAATTTCCCATTGTGATTTCTATGCAGTAGCAGGCAGGATGTAAGAACATCGTAAGTGACTGGTGTTAAGTCATTTAAATCAGTGGTCTCAGATGTTCCTGTTCCCAGTTTTCTGTGGGGTTTTAAGAGACCTTATTTTCCCCTGCCCTGCAGTGCAGCAGAAACAGTATCCTAATTAGAAATGTCCATTCAGCTGAAAGACTAAAACAAGGTGTATTGATGAGCTCCCCTGCGCTTGTCTGACTCTACCAGGCATGGTTTGAACTCTTTCCTTTCTTCTTTTTCAGCATCATGGGACTTTACGCCTCGGTTGTCCTGGTGATAGGGAAGTTTGTCCGTGAATTTTTCAGTGGGATCTCTCACTCCATTATGTTTGAGGAGCTGCCCAATGTAGACCGAATCTTGAAGTTGTGTACTGACATTTTCTTAGTGCGAGAGACTGGAGAACTGGAACTGGAAGAAGACCTGTATGCCAAACTAATATTCCTGTATCGCTCACCAGAGACTATGATCAAGTGGACTAGGGAAAAAACTAATTGAACTCTTTGGTGTTACACTGCAAATCAAGTTGATTTCATCTGAATTTTAAAGAAAAAAAAAAGCACAATATTCTCTTAAGAGCTAAGCCTTTTATAGTTAGGTAGCAATGGGTTTTCACTGATGGAGTCCTGGAAGCTATGGCATTAGGAATCCATGCTGCCTTTCGAATTAAGGATTAACAGTGAAGAAGGTTGGATGATATGCTGTTTTAAAGTGCCACTCCTGTAAAATCTGAGGACTGCTTTGTAATTGAATCAACATAAAGTTTGCATCCTTGTCTGGCTAATTTGATTTTCCAGGTGATAATTACCTTTAAAGAGAAAAGACAAAACAAGGGAGTGAACTCCCAGATGACTCCAGTGTACCTTCTTCAGCTTTTCTGGAGCCACGCGGTTTGGATTGTGCAATATGCTGTTGTACATCACTGACTTTCAAGCTACAGTAATGGGACACTGACTAGCCTTCAGGACACCCAAGACACAAGGCCACAGTGGGAACTGAAGATGTTCTAGCCATTCCCATTTACAGAAAAGCAGAGGTTTTGATGTACAAAGGACACTGTGGACAAACCTCTGTTAGCAAAAAGAAACCACATAACAATCTCTTTAAATGCCTTATTTTATTTGTACAGTCACAGAAGACATTTCCACCAAACATCAGTGACTTTTCTCAGGAAAAAAACAACAAACAGCAGAAACTTGACACTGTCAAGGTTAACTAATGGCTAGAGTAGTTATGGTGAAATATTGGGATGTTCTGCTGGGCCATTTTCTCCAAAGTTACTGCTTTCCATTTGATGAGAAAAGAAGGTCAAGTCAATGACGCAAGGAGCTACTTCATTTCTTATAACCCTTAAAGACTGAACAGTGTGTGCTTCTCTCTGCTCCCCATGACATGCTTTTTTCCATTTCGATGACTAAGGCAACTTTGTTTTGCTATTAGCTGATATTCTTCTTCCAGTGTTTCAGGTATACAAAAATGTTTACATATTCCAAGTCACATTTTTACATCTGAGACGGGTTTATTTTTTTTTTAATTTCCCAAATATAGACATACATATGAGCTTGAAAAATGGCCTTTTTCTTAAATTACTATTATTAGTGACATAAATGGCTCTTTAGAGGACATTGTAGCATGAAAATTTACAATTGCATTGTAGGTTTCATTCCATATTAAAAAAAAATTGAGAAAAAAATCATTGAGTGGGTAGGGTATGTTAAAAGGGTGTACTGTGTAGTTTTGATTCATAATGACTTAAAATAAAGCACATGTTGCAAAGTCATTTTAGAAGTATTTTTTCCTCTGCCTTTTTACATGAAATGGGAAAAGTTTGACATTCATCTAACACTGTGACAAATAAATCACTTTCTTATAGTTAACTGCTATTTATTGTATGAATGATTAGTTAGTGACCAGAAGAAAGTAATGCAATATAATTTATCAGAACATTTTACTGCAGAACTTCATAAAACAGCACAGTTGAAGTTAAAACAAACAGCTTAGAGCTTCCGTGACAAAAGCTGTCACATACTGTGAGAATTAACATTTTGAGCACTGCGAAGCGCCCAATATAAAAATCCCTTCATCATATTGTAACGATAAAGTCAGTTGGTGACTGGAACTCATTGGAAGATAACCTGATTTCCTCCAAAGTGGCTGCCCGTACAAGCTGGCAGCATTCCCCTGTGCCTGCTTCCTTTCTTCCACAGGAGCAGTGAATGAGCTTTTCTTGACATGGGATCCAACAGAGATACCAGAATGACCTTTGGGTTTAGATGAATCCTCACTTGGGTTTTCATTGACTTTAAGGAGAACAACACTGGAAGGAGGAGTATGAATGGTTTAATGTGTTTCTAAAGGTACCAGCCAGCAGAAACCTTCTGGCCCTGCTTGGTCATGGCTCCCCATTTTTAATAGGCACTTTCTGCTGAAAGAAATCTCCATCTGCAGACTGAGCTATACAGTTCTTAAATCTTTGCAGAAATGTGCTGCCTTTCCTTTCATGGATCAATCAAGTTTTGAAAATAAAAGGGTTTGTTTTCTTTTTTTTTTTAAGGAATAACCTGTAATCAAATTGGTGACATATGGACTGGATAAGTGATTGCATAGAAGGAAAATTGGCTGGACTGTTGGGCTCGGAATGGTGATCAGCAGGATGAAGTCCAATTCACAGCCAGTTACTAGTGGCATCCCTTAGGGAATCAATACTGGGACAGGTGCTGTTCAAGGTCTTTAATAATGACCTGAAGGACAAGGCAGAGAACACTCTCAGCAGGTTTGTGGACAACTGCAAGTCCAGGGAAGTGGAGGAGGAAAGAGAGGAGGGTTGAATCACTGGAGGACAGAACCGCCTTTCCTCAAGGGACGATGTTCCTTGTAGATGTTGCAGAAAAGAGCTGACAGAAGCTTCATGACATTCAACTAAAGCAAATGCAGACTCTTCACAGGAGGTCAGTTAGCCCCCCACAGAGCATTCAGGTTGGGCATTTGGGCACTAATTGAATAGGGAGAAGCTTTGCAAAAAAAAAATATATATATGGTTAGGGTTACTACCACACTACAGTACTTGAAGTACCAAGTCTATGGGGTTCCCCTGCAGTATATCAGGCTGCATTTGGAAGACTACAGCTGCAGGTCAAGGGAACTGATTAGTCCCTTCTAATCTGCACCTGTAAAACCACATCTGGACAATAGTGCAAGAAAGACACTTGACATACCAGCGTGAGTCCAATGGAGGATTGGAACACACAGCCTGCAGGGGCTGATGGAGCTGGGCTTGTTCTGTATCAAAATGGAAATTCTAAATAGAGAGCTTATGGATGTCTATCCACTTCACAGGAATGCAGTGAGTTTGTGAAATGGTTTGCAAATGTGAAAAGGAAAGATTATGACAACAGTTCTGCAGAGAAGAACCTGGGGATCCTGGTGGATGTCCAGTTCAGAGAATCATAGAACTATAGAATTGTTAAGGTTGGAAGGGACCTTTAGAGATCATCTAGTCCAACCCCCCTGCACACGCAGGGTCACCTAGAGCACGTGGCACAGGACTGCGTCCAAGCAGGCTTCAAAGATCTCCAGAGAAGGAGACTCCACAACCTCTCTTGGCAGCCTGTGCCAGGGCTCTGTCACCCTCACTGTTAAGAAATTTTTCCTTAAGTTCCTGTGGAACTTTTGGTGCTTTGGTTTGTGGCCATCTCCTCTTCTCCTATCACTGACCACCACTGAAAAAAGGCTGGCCACATCCTTCTCACTCTCTCCCTTAAGGCATTTATATACATTGATTAGATCCCCTCTCAGCCTTCTCCAGGCTGAACAGGCCCAGCTCCCTCAGCCTCTCCTCATAGGGCAGATGTTCCAGGCCCCTGATCATCCTTGTGGTCCTGCGCTGGACTCTCTCCAGCAGCTCCACATCCCTCTTGTACTGTGGAGCCCAGAACTGGACACAATACTCCAGATGTGGCCTCACCAGGGCTGAGTAGAGGGGCAGGATCACCTCCCTCGACCTGCTGGAGA
>NW_010587472.1:34014-56122 GCF_000705375.1 Tinamus guttatus
TGATGAATAAATTGAACAGGACTGGACCAAGGACTGACTCCTGGGGGACACCGCTGGCTACAGGCCTCCAACTAGACTCTGCACCGCTGATCACCACCCTCTGAGCTCTGCCATCCAGCCAATTCCTAAGCCACCTCACCGTCCACTTATCTAACCCACACATGAGGCCATCAAGGTGCCTTTGGGGCAAAGCAGATCAATAGCATCCCCTGTTGCATTAGGAAGAGTGTAGCCAGCAGGTCGAGGGAGATGATCTTTCTCACCTTGGCCCTGGTGAGATACCCCTAGAATGCTGTGCTTACTGCTAGGCTTCCCAGAACAGGAGAGACATGGAACAACTGGAGTGATCTCAGCAAAGGGTCACAAAGACAATTAAGGGAATAGAGTATTTCTCACATGAGAAGAGAGCTGGAGCTGTTCTAGCTGGAGAAGAGAAGGCTCAAGTGGATCTTATCTATGTGTACAAATATTGGGGAGAGGCAGAGAAAGGAGAAGGTGCAAAGACTATGGAGTCAGACTCTTCTCAGTGGTGCCCAGTGACAGGACAACGGGTAAGGGGCTGTGGAGTTTCCATCCTTGGAGCTGTTTAAAACTCAGCTGGACAAGGTCCTTTGCAACCTGCTGCAGCTGACTTGGCTTGAACAGAAGGATTGGACTGGACAATTGCCAGAAATACCTTCCAACACTGACATTCTGTGATTCTGTGATTTTATCTGACTCACAAAATGCTATCTGCAAAATGCTTAAGTGCCCAGGCGAACCAGTGCTTCCTTTCAGTAAGCATCACTGTGATGCTGCATCAGTTCAACTGCTACAACCCAACTGTGCTACTCTTGAGCAAATCAGCCTTCCCTCTCATGCAAAATTGGATGCCAGAGTGGTTTCATCTCTTGGATCTGCTCTCTGTGAATAAATGCATGTTCCCCATGCCTTTGTCACACACTGTGGGCTAGAGAGTGTTCTCTTTATGCCCCAGTTTTGATTGTCCTTTACAGCAACCAGCATCAGAAGAAAGCCAGCATTGCTCGTTAGTAGTTGCCACACCACAGTGCTTGAAATTACCATTCTCTCTTACAGTTAAATAAAGCAAACCTAACTACACTGTCAGAAAAATGACCATTCTGCAGTACCTGCTTTAGCGTCATTCCCATACAGAAAAATGGGGCACACAGCTGAGTGGCCAGGAAGGTCTGGGGTCTGGAGCTGAGTATACTGAAATTTTTGCTTCTTCATGTTCTCACAAATAACTCATTTCACCCAAACTGCTTTGGGATGAGGTGGTACAGGGCTTGCGGCCATACAAGCTCCAAACCGGGACAGCAGAGCCTGCTCATGTCTGGCACAGACAGAGCACAAGCTAATGCTGGCAGCAGCTCTCATGTGTTACAGTGCCAACCGACAGGAGGAAAGTGGGCCCCTTCAGGTTCACTTTTCCTGGTGTATTTAAAGACAGACAGGAGCTTGAACTAATTGTCTCACCTTTTCCTGATTTCCGCTGAAGGAAAAAGAAAAAATATTTTCACTAATCACAAAAGTTCTTCTTAACTAATTAAGATTTTTGGTTGCATTGATCTCCACACAGATTTCTTGAAGCAAAAACTAAGTCTGTGAACCCCAGATATGGTTTAGGTTAATGTGTACCTAAAATGTAACATTAAATTGACCTCTTCGTTATCTTCAGGCATTTCAAGAGAAAATTAAAACAAATTAAAAACTCCTTCATCTATTTGCTCATTTCCTTTACTATCAAATGCAATCTTTTTTTCTTCTGAACAGTGTTTATTCCTCTGAACAAATTGTATGTTAGTTCTCCTTGTCTCAATCTGCAAATGCAGCTACTCCTCCATGACCATCGAGAGCCCTGGCATAACTTCCCAGACAACAGAAGGAGAGGCCGATTCCAGCTGCAGTATGTTCCGCTCAGCCCTATTTAGAAACGTGCATTTGTGGGGTTTGTTTGTTAGCTTTCTAAGTGTCAGCAACAGGAGAGCTGACCGACAGCACAACTACTGCTACGATGCCCATGCGACAAGACATATAATTCAGCTGCCAGTGTCCGTGCAAGTGACATTTTCCATCAGTTTGCTAAACTGGTTAACGCATGGGCAATGCTATGAGAGTAAACCTGCTGCTGTTCCTCTTGAGGCTGTGTAGTATTTAAATAGAGCTTTCCCATCCCGGCTGCACCTTGAGGATTTTTGTTCATTTATTGTTGACTCTTCTTTGCAGGGGACTTGTTTGTTAGCTTTCTAAGTCAGCAACAGGAGAGCTGACTGACAGCAGAGCTACTGCTACGATGCCCATGCAACAAGACATATAATTCAGCTGCCAGTGTCCGTGCAAGTGACATTTTCCATCAGTTTGCTAAACTGGTTAACGCATGGGCAATGCTATGAGAGTAAACCTGCTGCTGTTCCTCTTGAGGCTGTGTAGTATTTAAATAGAGCTTTCCCATCCCGGCTGCACCTTGAGGATTTTTGTTCATTTATTGTTGACTCTTCTTTGCAGGGGAGCAAAATGAAGTAAATCCCTTATGTTTTATTGAGAGGTTGGGAAAAGCACAGGCAAAACAATCTGTGAGGTTTCAACAGGAAAGGCAGTTTTAGAGTTTATTGGCCGTGGGAACAGAATGAATGAATACAGTATAGCTCCTTCGGTATTGCAGGGAAATTTTTCTGCTGCCGTTTTTTTCTAGTCAGATTAAGAGTTAAGGAGAGAGACAGATACTTGTTACAGAAAAAGAATGAGCTGGAGGAGAAATAGTATTCAGACTCATCCAGCAAGGCTTCTGTAGTGTTTAAAAATGGCAATGTTCATGGTATGAGAAATTATCCAAGATATTCAAAACACCTTGGATATTTGCCCAAGGACATACTGCCCAAGTGCAAAGGCACACAGGCAGTTACCAAACTCCTCTTCTGACCTGGCTTGACAGGCACCTCCCAAGTCCAATCCCACTGAATGCTATTTATAGCTGTTACTAAAATAAAAATCTAGAAGAAAAGTTTTTTATTATGAAGACTTTAATTCAAAGATGGCTGATGAGCAGGGCACCTACAAATGCCCCTTCCTCAGGAGCAACAGGGTGACTGGGGGAAACTCGTGTTTCTCCTGTCCCAATATGCTGCAATCACTCATATGCTTTGCAAATAGCAAAACCCCTGCCAGGCTGAGCACCTGCATTCCCAGATGCCAGGTACCTGCTATTTTATCAGGTGTCGTACCCTAGACGCGGTTTGCTGCATACTCAGCCTCCAACAGTGCATCTTCCCTGGCTTGGCCTGCCTGCAGCCCCTCTTCATGCCCACCTGAGGTCTGGGGGAGCTCTACCAGCCCCTCTACAACTTTTATTTTCAGAGAATAGCAGCAGCTACTCTTTTATTTCAACGTTTCTCATTTTCGGAGTGCAGCAGCATGGACGTTAAGCACACACATCTACTAACACAGATTTTGCGCACCTGCATGTGCATGTGTCCTTATGCAAGTGCCTTCTCTTTTGATCACAGAGGACTCTTGCATTAGCTCACATTAATTTTTCAAGCCACTGCATCCTGCAGCCTACATTTGTGTGGAAGAGGAAGCTGCCAGCAGACACCGGTAGCTGATGTTGACGTGACCATCAGACTCCTGCAGTAATACATTTGTAGAAGGCACATTTGCAAGGTTGTGAAAGCTAGAATGAGGTAATGCAGTAAAATATTAATGAACCTTTTCAGCTGACATTGTTAAATACACTGTAGAAGCTAAACTTTGGCGGTCAGGAAAATGTATTTATTATACATTCCTCCATCCACAAAATTCACCTTTGCTTTTAAACAAAACTGGTGGCAGTGGGGAGAAGTAAAAGTATTAACTGCAAAACTCATCATAATTCAGAAGAAAGCACTGGATGGGTACCTTCTTTCTTCTCAAAGAAAAAGGAATCTGCCACTGTAAAGTGACTAAAAATATCATTGTGGTTGGCTCCCATCACTCTCAGGCTAAGCTCTCTTTTGTGAAGGGTACGGTTTGGAACAGATGGATTTGGAAGAGATATTGTGTGCACTGATTTAGTGATACCGCAGCGTGTTCTTTGAGATGTTTGGTCCCTGATGAAGATACCAGCTGTAATGGGCAAATTGCAACAAAAAAAACAGAGGGAGGAAGAAATGTGGGTCTTTTTTAAGTACAGACTTTGGTTCTGAAGGTCTCCAAACAAACTTCAATACCCCAACCACATTCTAATCCATATCCTGTAATAATCGATTTTAATTCTGTGAAAAAGTCAGATATAACTACGGTTGTTGAAAGACATGATTTGTTTGTTGTGTGTGGCAACACCCATTGCCAAAAACAGTTCCTTCTTCATTATTACAAATTTCTCGGAAAGTTTCACAAATCAAAGAAGTTTGCTAGCTTTCAGCACAGCACCTTGTGGCTGACGATGAACTGAAACTCCTTTTTTTTGAATCGTTTTTCCAATCCTATGCTTATGAAACCTATCAAGATAGATCAAGGGATTGTTGTACCTAATTGACCGCATGATCTGTTGCATTCCACCAATGCTTAGATGCTGTGAGTCAGCATAAGCCAACACCAGAGTTTATGAATTTCAAAAAGCCTGCTCCCAATGACTATAGTTGAATCAAATCAACAGATGAAAAACACCTTATTTTTATATGTATAAATATATAATCTCCAGAAAATATAAGGCAGCAGTAAAGAGACAATGGAGGGAAAATGTAGGATGACTCTTGAAGGTGACAAATGCAGCTGCGCATGACGCTAACATACAAAGATTCTGCCTCACACCTGTTCTTTTTGAATCCTTTAGGTATTGCATGAATCCTGTAGGAACCCTGCATGAAAACATGACATGAAGTTTTGCTGCTGCATCTGGCCTTATTTCCTCAAGGGCACTGAGACAACTCTGCAGAGCTCTTTCTGGGTGCACCAAAGACACTCGGCCAAGCAGGCATGACAGAGATCAGTCAGTTGATCAGAGAGCAGGGACATGGAGATATCTTTTTATGACATCACCAGGACCTAAAGATGGAAAAATAAAACTTGGCAATTCCTCCTTTTCTTTTCTCTTTTCTCTTCTTTCTCTTCTTTCTCTTTTTTCTCTTCTCTTTTTTCTCTTCTCCTCTCCCCTCTCTTTCTTTTCTTTTCTCTTTTCTTTTCTTTTCTTTTCTTTTCTTTTCTTTTCTTTTCTTTTCTTTTCTTTTCTTTTCTTTTCTTTTCTTTTCTTTTCTTTTCTTTTCTTTTCTTTTCTTTTCTTTTCTTTTCTTTTCTTTTCTTTTCTTTTCTTTTCTTTTCTTTTCTTTTCTTTTCTTTTCTTTTCTTTTCTTTTCTTTTCTTTTCTTTTCTTTTCTTTTCTTTTCTTTTCTTTTCTTTTCTTTTCTTTTCTTTTCTTTTCTTTTCTTTTCTTTTCTTTTCTTTTTTTTCTCTTTTCCTTTCCTTTCTTATAAATATATATGCTACATTTAACTAAGACTTGGCAAGAAGTTTCTCTCTTGTATAGTTAGATTCCAAGGCATTTAGTGGAAGATTTGATCCTTCATGTGGCTTTAAAAGCCTTATAGAGCATATGTTGTCTACATTACAATTAAAACATTTACTTGCAAGTGTTTATAGACTCTTTCAGTTTGTATGTTTAATGTAACAGGCAGATTGAGAAATTAGACTCACAGAAGTCAAGAATTCTCAACTATGGATTCCCAAAGCAACAGTAACTTATATCGCACTTCCACATAAAACAAGAAAAGAACTGATTCGGATGTCAACAGCAATACAATTCACGATTTCATTTTTTTAAAGTAGACTCTAGCAGCCAGTGGAATAGGAATTGATCTCCCCATCACCAGGCAAGCATCTTACTATTCCTGTTTCACAAACATACAGCTAAACCCTCCCTGTCTCTCAAACAGAGAGACAACCAGCAAGCAAATCTCGCTGAATTCCTAGTATCTGCTGCACAAATCCATCTTTTCTTTCCGTGGGGCTATTTTATGTAATGATCGCAGTTATGGAGAAGTGGGTAAAAAAAAAGTGTTCAAGATCCTGTGGAGGCATTGGGGAAAGGCAATTTGATTGCATAGCCAGTCATTAGGCTGTTTCTACTGATGCACTATCACAACTGGCTCTCCATCATGCCACACACATGCTGGAAACAGCCACACCAGGGAAAAAATACTCTCTAAGAAAAGGGCGCCTACAGGGCATAAATTTATTGCACCTATTAAGAACAGTGCAGAGCATAAAAGCTGACCCCTTTCAGCAGTAAGCACTGACACAACTTTCCAGACTGGTTGCTAAATCTGTTAGCAAGCTCTAGAGCCATCCAAATTCCCAGACATAGGAAAGGTTCAATGCTTGCTAATGCAATGGTCTAAATTAGGCGTCACGTCTCTTCCCATAATACCACCTCCTACACACGCTGCTTCCACTTCTGGCACTCTCCAAGCTGCTCATTGGGATCCAGCTTGTGGGATAAACCTGCATTTTAATGTTGTTTCCTGACCCCAACTCTAGGCTCAGGAATAAATGCTAAAATATTAAGCAATGTTTTGCTTAAGTAAGTAAGTATGGGGAGACTGTGCGTCCCCATGTGGTTAAAAGCAGATCTAACCATTGGCTTCAAGAAGAGAAACTATGGTGACAGGACACGGGTCAATAAAGACAGAGCTTCAATCCAGGAAATTCCCATCAGATAAGAGAATTTATGCTTTTCTTTACCATGAAAGAGATCAAACACTGCAGCAGGTTGCCCATGGCAGCTGTGAGATCTATCTCCTTCGAGGGACATCTCCTTCAAGTCTCAGCTGGTAGGTCCTGAGCAAGGGATGAGATTTTGAGCCTGCTCTGCTTTAAGCACAGTGCTACCCCTGGCACTCTCCAAAGACCCCTTCCAGCCCAGATTCTGAGTGTGTGGGTCTCCCTTTTGAGTCTCACTTTAGAGAGGTGAAGCAGACCAATCTCCATGACTGCTGTTCGGTGCCCCAGCTCCCCAAACACTGAATAAACACCTTTTTTTCTATAGCAGGACTCTGCACCTTTTTTTTTCTTTTTTCTTTTTTCTTTTTTTTTTTTTCTTTCATTTTTAAATAATGCAGAGATCTGTATAAAAGGCACTGCTTACTTCAATCCCAAAGCTTGGACACTTTGCTCTACTTCTTTTTGACCTAGATGAGTATCTCTTCAGATTTCCAGGATTCTCTTTTTCAGTTTTCCTTAGTGTTTCTTTTTTTTTTCTTTCATTTTTAAATACAGTTTCCTTCATTGTCTATTGGTTCCCTGAGCCCAGTTTCTTACTGTGAAAATATTCTATTTTATTAACCTCTGAGCTAAAAGATGTCTACAACACTCTATCTCCTTGCTCCATCTCCTGAGGAAGTTTTATTTCTTCAAAATTTATTCATGTGGATAGTAAGGTTTGCATTTAAGATGTAACTATTACTTCTTAAATCTCCCTATGTGTTGATTAGAGCTGATAAAATGGCTGAGAATGGTTTTCAACAGGAGTTACAGCTCTGTCAAAAACAACACTTTTGCAAAACTTTATGACTGATGAAATTTTTCGGAACTCAGCAACCAAATCAGTCACTGTAGTCCACCCCCTCTGCCAAAGTTTTACAGCTCTTGCTGTTCTCTGACAATCTTAAAATGCCTCTCCCTTCCTTTCCATGTCCTGAGCGAATACTAGCTTGGAGGGTAGGAGGTGAAGAAAGGGAGGGAAAAAGTTATTTTTGGCTTTCAACTTTTTATGGCATACCTGTCCCATTAGGTGCTGCTCATTACACCCCAGGTCAGAACAAAACCGGTTTTGCCTCTCACGGCTTTCCTTGTGAGAGGCAACTTGTCCAGGTGCCAGCCAGTGGTGATAATGTCTCAAACCACCGGTGTGTTCAGCACCCTGACGGCGCTCAAATGCAGACACGTAGAGCTCAGGGATGCAGACAGGTTATAAGTCCACTGGATTCTAAAACTCTCATTTGTTTCTCAGGCAAAATTCCCCAAACAGGAGCTTTCCTTGACTTAAAAGCGTTGAGCTCAGAGTCTTCGTGATTTGCAGGGCAGCAGTCTAGACACGAACGCGTGGGTGGGTGAGCGGGGACAGGGTGAGGAGACAGAAGAGGAACCGTGTTGCTCTTTCTTCTGGGAGGTTCCCTCATTCTCAAATGAGATGCCCGGAGACCGCTTAATGCTGCTAGGTGCTGCCACAGCACTGTGAAGGAATCAGCACACCTGGACCTAAGGACTTGTGATAATCCTTGTCCAACCATTTAGCCGTCATATTAGACACCACAGTACTACATGAAAGACATGAGCTTCTTTGGAATGGACACTTAATTTTCTAGGGGCTGAATCAACTATAATTATCTCACCAGCATAACTGCATAGTTCCTAAAGAAATGCTTTCTTTCTCAGGGTCTTCAGCATGATTGAGACTCAAGAAACTCATTGGTGTGTTTTAAGATCCCAATTCGCAACTTATTGTTTAAAAGTTTGAAGTCTGCTTGCTCTGTACCTAACAGAGAGCACCAAAGATCACCAGAAGGGGATCTGTTTTTAGGAAATAGATCCATGACATAATCCTTCAGTGTTTTTTTTTAATTTATTTTTATTTTTTAAATAGAGCCACTCAACTTAACTGAATTATCACACAGGCCTCTCCAGATACCATTCAAAACCTAATCAAGACTAAGATTATAAATACCATGTGTCTCAACAGAATTTGACTCTGAGTCATGAAAGGTTAGATTGTCTTTACAGCTTTACACCAGAGGGATAAAGAAATTGCACCAGGGAAGCAGTGATTTCACTGCAAGAAGGAAACGCTTTACAGAAAATAATTAAAGTTAACAGAAAATGTGGGTTATGTGAGTCATGCAAAGCATGTGCTTTTGCTCTTGTAACATAAGGCAGAAGTCTGATCTCTGTGCAGTTGAATTACAAGGAAAGCTGTCACTACAAGCAGACCCCTGCTTAGGTAACGCTGTCTGTGTCTTCTGCGAGACGGACACACTCTCCCATGCTCAAGGAGAATAATCTTTGTAATAGAGTCAATAGGAGATCTATCAGAGGGAAAATGGGGGGATGTGGGTTTGACCTATGTCTGCTAACTCTTCTGAAACACTCTTGAAAGGAGAATTAGGTTTAATTCTGAAAGGAAAATGTATTATTTACAGGCGCATTTCCATAATCTGTGAGAAAAACGGCAAAAAAATCCTTCTTCAGCATCAGGAAAGTGGGCAGCTCCTCAAAGGAGGAATGGTCTAGGAAAAGGAGATACTGCTGGGCAGTGTCTTTGTTTATTTTTAATTGGCCCCTAGAGATTACACAGGGATCATCCAGCTGAGCAAGAACCCTCTCCTTTTTAAGCAAGTGTTTCTCCAGGACTAGCAGAGGGAGTTACCCACTCCCCTGGTGCATTGAAATTTGTAGGCTCACTTCCAGGGCCAACAAGTTCTTGCAACCAAACCTCGCTTTGCTCTCCGCTAGCAAATACATAGCTGCCGTGCTCAAAGCAAGTAAGATAAACCAGATCATGCAAACCTGAAATATTAGACAGCTGCAGCCAAAGACAATTCAGCAGGTAACAAGCGCCTTCATGAGGTGGTTGGCAGAAATTTGTAATGAAAACAGAAGGAAAGCCATTGAAGTATCAGCCATCTCGTTCTCTGAAGTCTGCAAATTAAACAGTAGCACTAGACTGACGCACACAAGTGAGGAAAAGCAAAGGATGGAGGCCTGATAGCCTAGGAGTCAGATATATCAGAAGGCAACAGGACAAACTGTTACTGGAGGGGCAGCAATTATAGGTAGATTTGACTGCTTAGTTTTTGGTATCCTACATACCAGTGCATCTTAAGCAGACGCTGCATACAGTCATACAATTAAGATAATTTCAGTGAGTCTCAGACCATACACTTCTTTTTCTTGGATCTCTCTCTGCAGTCATGTACTTCTTTGACCTCATATTTGCACACTCCAGCAGCTATTATATTTTCCTTAGCATTCAGCTCTCTTCAGCTTTCATCACAATGATCTCTAATCTGTTTCAGAGTTGATCTGGCACAGAAATCTGCATTGAAAAACTGCATGTAACAGCTGAAGTCTGCAGGCCTTGTAAGTTTGGAGAATTTCCAGTTGTTTCCAAAGGACTCCCCAGTCAACATTCAAAAAAGTTCAAAGAAGTGTCAGGCAATTCAGCTGACATTAATTACAATTTAGCTCCCTGACTCCCCAGGGCCTGAAATGAAGTGGGAGAAATACATGTAATTTTATGTAAATGAACAATTATACAATATATAGACAACAGATTTGGGATACTAGTGAAATTTGTTCCTGTCACTGTGGATGGCTGATCACAGCTGAACAGTGGCCCATAACCAACTTGCTGGCTTCCACATGCCCACTCAATCCCTGACAAGAAGTCAAGATCCTGTCAAACTCCTAATGAGAAATACGAAAAAGTACTTAGAAGGGGGAACTTTTAGCAGAGAAGACATCGCTTCCCAGTCTCCCTCCTCTCAGCAGTAGTTCAACCCTGACACCTCCTTTGCACTTGGAGACCCCCCATGCAGTCTCTTTTGCAGTGATGTTTGAAATGACTCACTCTCTTCTATTAGATATTGCATATAGCCCTCAGGATACACAGCCAAGTAGCATGCCTTAGGAAAATGCAGTTATAATTTACTCTGACCCATGATATGGCACTCACGATATGTCTGAGTGACACTGCATCACAAAATTGAAGTACCTGCTAATATATGTTAGATTACATGTATTTGTATTTCGCATTTATAGTTTTTATATTCCTTATGGTGGAAGGTTTACAGCATGATTTTTCTTGGAGACAGAACTTTAAACCATTTGCTATTTCCAAAATGCAATCTCTGATGTTCTCTCAAGGGATATTGTTTAGAGAATGCTTAAGAGTATAACAGATTGGTTGAGATTATATAGTAGCTATTCTCTAATGTTTGGGGAGTCCAGGATAGAAATATTTTGGAGTAGTTCCTGCAGTCACTCGTGTCAGCCATTCAAGGCAGTCACCAAGCAGTCAATCCTACCTGCAGCAGCAAAGTAATCCCTGTAATGTGTTGAAGCTAGCAGAGTCCCACATTTGCCAGCAGATACCAGATGCACATGCAAATTGCTCATTCTTCATATGAAAAATTTATTCTCCGGAGTCAGCAGTCCAACTCTGCACAGAGCCACTTCTGCATGGAATTCCCAGACCCAGAGGCTCTGCAGGGCACAGAGCAGAAGCAAGGACTCCTCAGGGAGGTAATGTTCAAAGGTGTCCCCTCGTACGGGTGACAGACTTGCTGCCACTCCCCGCCAGCCAGTGTATTGGAGCAGCTACAGAGCTGCCCTAGCAGCACTACGTGTCTGCTAGACAAGATAGTCCTGTCCCATCGTGGTCCTGCCGGAGAGAGCTATGAAGGCTTCACAGCCAGGCACAAACACAGACCAGGCTTGGACCAGGTAAACACGATGGCCAGTTTTATAGTTGGCCCCTAGTTGAATAGGAGATACTGCAGCTGCAAAAATACAAATAAATGAACAAATAAATAAATAAATAAGGATTGCTTGCTGAATAGAAGAATTTGCCACTTATATTAACAGAAGTCACCTGTAGTAAGGTCATAGAGGCAGCCTGTACAATAACTAGAACCCGGGGGAACAGTTTAGAACTACTGCAGTAAGGTCATAGAGGCAGCCTGTGCTAGAACCCGGGGGAACAGTTTAGAACTGATGATCCATAAATCTATTTTCATGAGCTTTGTGCTCATGCACAATATGGGATAAGAAATCACTTGGTTTCAAAAACTGCTGCAAATGGGGCTGCTTGTAAGAAAGCCTCACCAGAGACCACTGCTGCGTTCCTGCCTCCCTTTGTGATTAAGACTACTATTAACACGTCTTCCCTCAGAGGTAAAAATGCGGTGTATCACGTTAAACGAATGCAGAGCTACAAACCACATCTGGACAATAGCAACATACAAACCAAAACAGTACGGAAATGCAGGAAATGCAGGAATGTCATCCAACATCCATTTGTGCAGGAAACTTAATATCTAATTTTTACAGTAAAATACATTAACGAGTAACATCTTCTAGTTTAAAAGCCTAAATCAAACGATAAAAACACAATTTCAGGTAACATAAGTCAGTTACTCGAAAGGATAAAAAACAATCGGTTTCCTGCATAAAATTAATATCTATGTGCACTGCGGCTCTCTAATAGAAATGACTACACAATTCTGGTAAAGGTGCCACGACAACGAATGGAAAGGGCTTCTTCCATTACAGAATACATGTTAGCATATTCTGATACCATTAAATGGCTGGTGCAAGGATATTGTAAAAACTTGGCAATGACGATATAAACTTTCAGTACATGTAAACCTAATTTCTATCTTCAACATAAACTTGTATACTCCAAAGTTTCATTTTAAACTTAGTAAGAACTCCATTAGCTTGGAAATGAGAGCTCTAGCCTTTCAAAACAATAATAAAAGACCCATTGCTGCACACACAAAAGATGCTGAACATACTGGACAAGAAGTAAGTAAATGAAAGAGTATATGCCTGCTGACAGCAGTCCACACAGAGGCACATTCTTCATGTAGTCACTAAAAGGTAAAGATCACTAAAGATGTAAGACTAACTGTGGACACCCAAAGGAATGCTTTACTGCACACTGTACTACCAGTCATGTTGAATAAACTCTTTCATGGAGTTAAATTTTCGAAGTGTTTGAAAGAATTCCCTTCCTTCTTGAACTAATTTTCCAGATATTACTAAGATACGGAATAAATTTAGGACAAAATCTAGTCTAGTGTTGCTAAAAGCCAAGGTATCACAAGGCTTTCTTGGGACTTCTCTTTATGGTGAGATTTAACTAGATATTTTTCTGTTACCGACAGGTACACAATGGTTAGCAATGTAGTCTGTATCTGCAGTGCAATACTGAAGTCAATTCCCCAGAATCCCCTCTTCTCAAACTTTGATTTGTGTTGTGAAGTGGTTTTCTAAGACATGAAATGGATTCCTTTCATATGAAGCTAATTCAGAAGGAGTGCTCTAGGTACCATAACCATTTATATGCATTTAGTCCATGGGAACAGCCTATCTTTTTCTTTTGGGGAGGAGGTTGATTAAAGCCAGGAATGGAAAAGTACAAAAACTCCTTGGGACCAGATTGGAGCTAGTTCACTGCAAAACACCCAAAATACACATTTTATTGATGTTAGATTCCTGGTATATGCCTACCTACTGATCCTTCCTGGCTCCCCTGTCTGACTCACAAGTGTAGACAGTTACAACAGGAGGCCCAGGTGGTTATCTAAAACCACCACTCTCCTTCAAACAACAGATTAAAACAATGCCACACACAGCTCCAGCCTTTCTGCCTGGCGCATTTACAGTTTTCTGGTTTTCCTTCCCTTCATCCCATTGCCCTTGCTTTCCCTCCTGAATTCTGTTTTGTGGTGGTTTTTTTGCTCACCAAAGTGAATTGTTTTGTCACACAAGTGCAAATGAGGATGTGGAGGTCCACCGTTCCTCTTCTAGAGGCCTGTGGTGTCCCCTTCATGCTGCTGCAATGTGCCGTGAGTTATGGCGCAGTCTGACTTCTGCTAAGTTAGTGGATGTACGCACACCTGCTTTATGTCAGAGTTCAAGCTCAGGACCTAAATGCTTCATGCTGACATCATCAGCTTTGGAGAGCAGTGACAGGCAAACATCAGAAGATGTGTGCTCACCAGGGATCTAGAGAGAGCATTAAATGCTTTGTTAACACCACAGCCCACAAAGTTGTTGACCTGGGAACTCAATCCATTTAACAACCATCAGAACTACTCTCCAGGTCAGTAATTATATTCAGAGTTCTTACCCCAAGTTAGATTCCATAGGAAACATGTTTTCTAAAAAGGAAGAATATTTTCAAGCTTTCATGGCTAAAATACTTAATGGCAACATTATGGCTACAACAAATTCCTCTCTCAGAGGAAAAACTTCAGGCAAAAATTAGAGGAGGGATTTGATTTATAATGGAAAGTAAGTTATAACTTGCCAAGTCTTGCTTACACTGAATAATACTTAGCACCTACATAGGAAAATTCCCACTGACTGCAGTAAGAGTAGATCTGAGGCTTTAAACATGCAGACTCCACTTCAGCTCCAGAATAAAAGTCCTAAAAATTAGGTGTCAGATTGGGACATGCCCTTGCAATGAGAAAGGGGAAGAAACGGTACATGGAGCCCTAGCTTCCTCTCGTGGGATGAGTGGACACTCACTTCAGCCATACAAGGGAAAACTGAACTTTGCGTGTTCATTAAATGCCTACGAGAGAAGAGCAAAGCAGTGTTAGACCAAAGGTCTGCCTCAGAGCTTGCAGGTAGGAGAATCAGTGCCGGGGGAGAGCCTGCACCTAACCCTGGCTGTTAAGGACTGGTTAAACCAAAATGCTTTAAACAGGCTTAAGCCACACCTGTTTCCAGTTGGGAAACAGGCAAAACTTGCACTTTGCTGCAAGCACAGACAGCAGGTGACCGCCTTCCGCAGCTGGCAGAGTTACCTGGGGTGACTTGTATCCTCCTTCCTCCCAGGCAAGAGGAACATGAGGGTGTGATGCTGCAGGAGCAGCCAGCCCCACCGGTCACCCCCGCTGATCAGAGGTCACGATCCAGCTCTAGGTGAACAGGGCGTAAAGGGAGCAAAGCCGTCTGAACAGCATCCAGCCCAGCTTTATTGCTTGTTGCCATATCTGTTCTCCAGTCTGCAAAGAAATGTCAATGTAACGTGTGCTCTGAGAGCAAAGCTGCCATTTATGGACGTGGCTGCCAAAAAGCAGACAAACCTGAGCATCTGTATTTGCAATCTCCACTGCGCCATAAAAGACAAGGTCAGACAGAAACCATGTGTTTCATATTTGCAAATCTGAATGATTTATATTAGGGGAGCAGAGCTGGAGTGCGTGCAGCCTCTAGGTTGTTAAAATTTAATTTACTAATCAATTACTATCAGATGCTAGACTTCTCCCACTGCCCCATATGAGGAGCATAGTTTCTCACAATACCCCGTCTTGATTTGTAGCGGCTGAAGAGAGGTGAAGTTAAGTGGGTGAGCAAAGCAAAGGGTCTTTCAGATTAAGGTAGCACTGAGTGCCATGAGATCTTATTTTCAAGTAAAAGAAGACACCAAAGCATTTTCTCCTCAGGCTCCAGGTACACTTGGCTCTTTAGTTCATTTGGACAAGGGTATCCCCTCTGCCTGTTACTTGCACAAGGCACTTACTTACACCGGAGGAAGCAGATGGATTAAAATGAATAGGACCTCTCATATCTCAAGGGAGCAAGTCTGAAGGATACTCAGTGTCCATAACTACACTGTCCTCAGTTTGTTCACATTGCTTCTGAACCACCATCTTGTCCCAGTACATATATTAACAAATGTACCTGTTTCCAGTTTACAATTTTTAATAAATTACACAGGCACACCTGAGTACCTGAAACTAAATGAAAAAAGCACGAAAAGTAAGGACGGAGAGGCAAGAAAGGTTCTTCTTGATAAACACCCTTTCTATTACATGTTTTACAAGATATAGGTTGGGTCTTCTAAAATGCACAGCTCTGGGCTGAAGGTTTACAGATAATTTTGATTTGTGGGTGGGAGAGTGCGTGCTTGTGTGGATAGTTCTAGCGCTTAACTGTAAAATGGACTTGTTAAAAAAAGGAGGATTTCAAGTTCCTGCCTATTTTGTATGGCTCCATGACAGGATAGTTCACATATCTTTGAGGAATATGTCCAGCTGAATTGTCAAAATTCATAGTTCTCTTATTGAAAGTTTAAAAATAACTTGTAAATTCAGACGGCTTACATTAGCCAGGGACTCTCAAATACAAACTCAAAGCAGCTGAAGGACTTTTCATGCTTTCACACTTTTCATAGCTTACATTCTGATATACATGACAGCTCCCACACTGTTCTCAGAGAGCCTGAGGATCTCTTCAAACCTCGGGGATGCAGGGCATGATCCTCACTCTTTCTTTGTGCTGGGCTGAAGAAATCCTGAAGGCTTGCAAAAGTTCTGCTGACACAAGCAGATGACAGCTGAACTGCCCTTCCCCTTCCCCTCTCACGTCTTCTCAGAAGGATGGACAATTGCAATTGCAATGCAGTGGAGATTTCCTAGCTTAAAATTAGAAGAGCACAGACCTGACGTTATGCTTCCATCCTCTGGTCTCCAAGCATCATACTTCTCAGGTAGACTTGGACCTCTCAAAGGCACAAGACACTTAAGCATTCCTTGTGAGCATTTGTCTGTGCAGCTTGCTACTGATGATGGGAGGCCTGTTTGAATATCAAAACCCATCATAAAGGATTAAACAAAAAATACCTTCTCAACACACCTTTGTGCAGCACTATTTGCAAAGTGGAGGAATGAGACAGTCTTCAGGGTCCCAACTCCACTTCATTTAAACACTACAGTTATATCCAGTTCATGATATAAACATCACCTTAGTATTGGTTGAACAATTTTTAAAGCGTCCTCTGTTAAATTTAGCTCCTTTCTTGGGTAGTAAGTCATGCATGAAATGATCCTGGCTTCCCTCTAACAAGGTAATCAGAGACCAATAGCATTTTGAAATTATGGGCAAATTGCCAGATCTTCTGTCCAACTCTTTGCTATCTGCATTTTGGGTGACAGGTTCCCTAAGAATAGGTTAATGTTACTACTCTTGGAATGGAAGAGGGAAATATTTTAAACCAGGGAATAATCAATCCAGTCCAAACTTTCAGATGGCGAATCATTCACATTAAGATTCATGAAACGCTTAGAATTCATTATTTCTTTCCAACCAATACCCAGCAGGTCACAAGCAGTTGGATAACTAACTTCACCATGGTCTCATAAATCACAGCACTACAGCTTTCTGGGGGGAGGGAAGAAGAGGAGGGACTGCAGGGGAGTAGAGAGAAGGGGGAGAGCCAGAAAATGTGAGTGAAGGTCTTAAGAGTATTTTAACGCAATCAGTTACCTAAGGACTGACTGTAATAGACAGTATATCAGATTATGCTAAACTTCCAAAACAGAACATTCAGGGTTTTTTCTTTGTTTATTTCTTTGCATTTCTGGATGCTAATAGTTGAGATTTGCTTATACCTTTCCAGGACACTTCATTCAGCCCTACTTTTACTAAATGCAGGAGACAAATGCTGTAGACCTGATGTTTCCTGCTCACTGTAACTAGAGAACTCCAACAACACTACTGTGTAATAGATTTATTTCTACCTGGCACTACCACAAATGTCCTAATTAGTAATCTGTTAAACCAATGAAGCGAAACACAACAATATGTACGCAAAAAGCACAAGGAGTGCAAGCCAGCTGAAGATCATTGGGTGTAGCAGGGCCATCCCCGCAATATGCAGATATAAATGCTCATAATCAAAGAGAACAGGTGATAAAAATTTTCGAACCCAGGCAAAGAACAAAACCAGTGACGGTTGCAGGTTGACCACTCCAGCAATTATTCTAAATATCAAAATCCTATTTCAAATCCCACCTGTAGGAGAAAGTTATTTTTTACGTTCTTGCACTGTAGCATTTCTACATACTACACTCTCCATTCCTACATTCATACACACATGTGGTTGATGCCCTCAGTCCTGGAAATGGATGAAGTAATAATTCAACCAGCCCAAAACAGAGTTTAAGAAGCTCAAAGAGAATTTGCCTGTAATGAAATGGCCTTGACAAAGATTAGATGTTGTTTTTGACCTCTAACTCATCCTTGAACCATATAATCTTCCTGTCTATTTGTTTCTTTTCCATAACTTTCAATGCCTCAGTAAACAGGACACGATGTTTAGGTACTTTGACAAAATAGAAGAGTGGGTATCTGCAAAAGGGTGAAGACTAACAGGTGTCTTAATCCAGCCCTTGCCTGTCTGGGAGAAAGGGGTCAAGGCCAGACGCTTGCAATCCTTCACTGCTGGAATTTTGGCCGGTGGGTACATTTGGCTGCCTCAATGCAGTGCACCTTGCACACAGCTGAGAATCTGCTGCATTATGTCTGTAGGCAAGCACATGAAGGGGAAAGAGAGTTTATTGCTTCAACGTGACATGTCCTTGGAGAATGCTGGATTCCAACTTATCTCCCACATTGAACTGCAGGGACATTCAATCCCTGAACAATTTCTGGAACTAGATTTCAGTATTTGCTCCCAGCTCTGTGAATACAAGCTTTTGGCTACAAACACCTCCATAATTACAAAAAAGAAATATAAATATAAATATATATGTATACACACACATCTTTGCAGAAACATAAAACTGCATTTTTTCTTCCTGTAAATATTTTCTGTCCTTCCTTCATAGTATTTTTTTTGAAATATGAACATTTGCAGATGTGAGCAGATTTGAGTGTAAAACACAATATTGCTTCATCTACCTTGTAGAGGTTTCAGCCTTTGATTGTCCAACCTTAGTGCGGTTGGGATGCACAGCCTCCTGACTCCTCAGCCAACCTCTCTTGCCTACCTTTATTTTCTTTGCCTACCTTTATTATTCTTTGCCTACAAAACCTTTATTTTAAAAATTCTCAATCATCAGAAACAAGGTGAGAATCAAGAATAGACTGAGATATCTGCTCTGAACAATTAGAACATAGCCTGGTTATAAAAGGTGGCGAAAAGCCCACCAGCTGCTGATCATTCAGCCAAGAAAGTCTGGAACATTTTGAGAGCCATAAAGTGAGTATCACCTTCTGGCTCAAACAGTTGATCTGTAATGTGGCATCGCTTGAACAAAATGAAGTATAGGGACAAATGTAATTTAGAGATTGACAGTCTCAACAAAAATACACCACAGTTAAGTCTTTGTCTGACGAACAAATCGCTGCCCAAGATTTTGCACAATTTATTTAGACATCAAGGAGAACACCATCATCTTTAAATACTACTTAGAAATGGTGTTTAGAAAAATTGGGAAGAGAGTCAAAGGCACAAATAATTATACTGAAATAACTTAGAAGACTTATGAGAAACATAGCATTCATATTTGAAGCAGTAAACTCACATTTTACCTAACCACCTCAAAATGTTATATTTAAATATCATATGTTACATACTATACTAGTGAACTACATCATAGTTAAATCAAAGGCGTGTGAATTCCTCACTCAGAGAAAAGAGTTCAATGATATATGATGGCCCTTAAAACTTGCTTCAGTGTGGAAAGTTATTGCAGAGTAGTTTGTGTAATTTAAGTTGAAGCACTCATTTATTCTACCACATCTCCCAGTGTGGATATGGTCTAAATCGAATGATTATATATCACATTCACTAATTATTTGCATTTAGTCAAGGATAAAAAAAAAACAAAAAACAATAACAACATAACTCCTGCCTTTTTGTCTCCAGAATACACCACAAGCTGGAATTCAGAGAGAGATCTGTAGCTTTCTGACAGCTCCAGTCCTGTAGCTTATTAATTTTATTACCCATTTCTCTCCAATGAATACGAACTGAGTTTGGAAATGTGTTACTTAGAAAGCAAGGATTTTAATAAGATGCCAAGAATCAAGCAAAAATCAGTCAAAAGGGTGAAGACTTACTGGAATATCCCACTAGAGCAAAGGCTTGGTTTTACGTCAGGGTAAATTGCAAAAATGGATCCCACTATACGGCAAAGATTTCAGGAAGCACTCTTATTGCTGCAAAAGGGAAAAAAATGGGAGAAAATGCAAACACCAGTGAGAAAGTGTGATGGACAGCAAAAGAGATTCCCTTTATTTTGTTCTATATTTGTTTGCTGTGCAACATAAATTTGACATTAGCCTGGCTGGAACCCTCCTTGGATTCTTATTTCTAAGTTCACTCCTGCTCTCTGCTCCTTCTCAGATCACAGATGTATCTCTTTCAATGCTCCAGCCATATTGAATCTATTAATTAAAATGTCCTCGTTTCTGGACCATGAAGGCTAGAGTCCTAGTAACTGCAATAACTGTGTTTAAAGGTGGCCGGTATTTTTTGTTACTGCAATGTAAGTCTAGGTACCCACACTTAGAGTATGTGCAGCAATGAGGAGAATTGTTCATGATGTAAACTTTGCTACAATGGAAACACAATAGGCAGAGCTTTCTTCTCCCTTTGGGTGATGTACTAGCTAATAAATTATATTCTACATTACTGGACATCCGAAAATTACTACAGAGAGCTATTTGCAACATAGCCTAATCAAGAAAGTGAATTAATGATGTAAAATGAAGGAAACAACCTCTGTTCTTCATATTTATGGGTTGTATTTTTTAAGCTAGTACTGAAATGTCCTGGAGAAAAAAAATACCTTTCTGGATTCCCACCACCATCACACACATACATATGTTTTTGACATCAAAACTGTTTCAACTGTTTCAAGGTCTTGTGGGGTGCTCATCACAGATGTAGAGAACTTCTCCATGTCTCTATGCAAAAGCAGTAGGTAGAGATCAATCCTTGCAGCAGAAATATCTCAACAGTGTTGAAACAATCAACACATACCCCAAATTAGGAAACTTCAGGTTATATCATTTTCTGCACAACTACTGCACTTCTGTCTCATGAGTAAATGCTAATTCTGAAGTATTAGAGTTTCCTCGTTTAGATACCTTTGATCTAAACAGAACAGAAAAATTATTATAAGTCATAAATGCCAGTGGAGAGATATATAGCACAGGTATACATTCAGGCTGGTATTTGCACTTACTATGTTGGCCACATTGCATTAATACTAGATTTTGTTTGGCTGCACTAAACTAACCACGAAGCATTCACACCCGTTCCAACATCATCCCAGTATCTGCAGACAAAAATTTGCAGCAAAATCGTATACATGTGCAGCCATTTGACAGCCTATCCATCAAGAGATCACAGATAGTTTAGCGCTACATATCCAAAGATGAACAACTGACTCGCATATGCCAGCTGTGTGCTTGCTCTTTTTCTATTCCCTTCTTTCTTTTCATTCCAACCACAAGGAAAATCTCATTCCCTAATGGCTACAGAATGACAGATGCAGAAAAAAAATAGATATCTGGGTTTCGAACTGCATACTAACATGCATGATAAATGAAGGGGAAAAGAAGAACATTAATATCTGTGTATTGAAGAACATTAATATCTAAGTGAAAGAAACCTAAGTTTTCTACATCTATCTTTTTCTCTCAAATCAGTAAGAGAATTCCCCATCCTTGTAAGTTTTCTTTAATAGCACAACTTGCCACCAGACTCATGTCTTCCACAAGGATCAGCTGAAGTATTTCAAAGAGGGGAGAGAGAGAATTCTCAACTGGTGTTTCCCAGAAAAACAGTTCTCAGGAATTCCCACTAGATGCAGTATCTGGTATGTTCAGACAGAAAAACATTAAATTATTGAAGTACCAGAAGAGTATCCTACTAAAGCTGAAGTTTGAAATATAGCAGTACTTCTATATCTCCTACCAAATCTTTAAAATGCCTGGCCTAGACTCAGCATCACTATAGAGCCGCTTTACTCTCAGTCCGCAGAGGTTTAACTGGCCACTCCTTATACACCAGCTTGTGCTCGGGGCTCCAGGGTAGCTGAGAGTATCTTCCTTCTTTCTCCAGTTTTTCAGCTTGGAAACTAATACATTTACACAAGACTGGTGCCAGAAAATTACTGGACAGTGGTCAGTTAAATAAAACACTTGGCACAGTGAGACACATGGGGTACCATAGGTCTTTACACTTCATGATTTCTCTGCTATATTATTACTAACACAATTACTCTGGGACAGTTGTTGAGAAGTGCAGCAGAGAAAGTGCTGGCTAGAAAGCTGTCAGCTGCACATACAAAAAAAGAAAGGTCCCTGTCTGCCGCAAAAACATTTTCATTTTAATTCCTGACTTGCACTTGGCTAGTGACAGGCAAGGGACAGAGATACCAGGTGGTATTTTCATACAGCCTCACACTGCACATGACAGCAGAAGCTCCCACCGCTGCGAGCAGAGCAGTCACGTCAGGCCTCATCGCTCACTCCCCTCCTCCCCGGGCAAATCAGGCAGCGAGTAGCCTTTTTTTTTTTTTTTTTTTTTTTTTTTGTATCT